>PVIR01044811.1:0-11034 GCA_004026965.1 Petromus typicus
AAAAAAAGATTATTTTGATTAGATCCTTGAAAGATTCTGGCCTATAATTTTCTTTTCTTATAATATTTGCTAGATTTTGCTAATGAGATTGTGATCATTTCATGAAACAAATCAAAAAAGTTTGTTCACTTTCTATTTTTTCTGAAAATGGTGATATAGGCTTAATATTATTTTCTTGTAAGATGATTTACAGAACTCTCCAAGAAAACTATCTGGCTCTGGGGTAGTTTCTTAGGAATATTTTTAATAACAAATTCAATCATTTTACTCAATATAGATAAATTTAGATTTTCTGTGCTTACTGTCAGTTTTAGTAACAAGTCTGTAAAGGATTTTATTTCATCAAAGTTTCTGAGGCTAATACCACAGGAGTTTTCCTGATACTCTGTTTTCATTAACTGAATTGTAACTATACATTTTCATTACTAATATTGGTAATCTGTGTCTTTTATTTTGATTATTTTTTAGAGATTTATTGTTTATTAAACTCAAATTTTCAAGTTATGTTCTTCATTTTTTTTAATGCTGCCTTTTAAATTCATGAATTTCTCCTTTATTATTTTCTTCTATCTACTCTTTAGAAGTTTACATCACATTTTTTATTTTCTTAAAGTGAAAACCTATGTTACTGATTTTAAATTTTCTTCTTTTTCCTAATTTAGGTTAAGAAGTTCTAAATTTCTATGTAGCCTGACTTTAACATATTTCATAGTTTCAAAATATGTCATTGCATTTATCTCATTCTAGGAATTTCCTTACATTGTATATCTTAAGTGAGTAGATTTTAGAATTTTTCTCTTGACCTTTCAACCATTGGATATACATAAATGTGATGGTCAAGTTCTAACTGGTCTTTTCTAGATATATGTAGTTTTAAAATTTCTAATATTTAAAGACAGCATATAGTGGAATATTCCTTTTTTTTTTAGTCTGCTAATTTCTATCTTCTAAATTTAGCATTTTTAGACTACTTACATTAAGTAGAAAAATTGCCATAGCTAGGATTAGACTTAATGTTTCTAAGAGTTTACCATTTTTGGCTGTGCCTTTGCTTTCTATTTCTTTTCTAATGTTACATAGATAATTTACTATTTCATTTTACTCTGTCATTGATCTTTGGCTATATTTTGGAGGTTTTGAGACAGGGTCTTGCTTTGTAGTTCAGGCTGGTTCTGAGCTCACTATGTAGCCCAGGTGAGCCTCAAACTCACAGCAATCCTCCTGCCTCTGCCTCCCAAGTGCTGGAATTAAGGCATGAGCCACCACGCCTGGCTTCTCGTGTTATTTTTAACAACTGTACTAGGGATCATAGTAAGCCTCTTAGTGTATGAGTTTATTTAAAATTAATATTTTACCACTTCATGTAGATATGATTGGTTCATGTGTGATAACACATGCCTTTAATTTTAGCACTCAGGAGGCTGAGATAGGAGAACTGTCATGAGTTCAAGAACAGCCTCTGTTGCAGAGTGAATTCAAGGCTAGCCTGCACTGTATAACAAATCCTTCTCCCCACCAAAACAAAACAAAACAAACCAAGAAACAAAAGCTATATATTTAATTTGCGACTATTCATCATTGTAGTATTTTTGTTTATTTTATATCTGAAAATATTATAGGTCATAAATGTTATAATTTATGCAACAATCTGTTTTTCTTTTAAGAACTTTAAAAATAGATATTTTACATTTACAATTAGATAACTGAAATTTTCAGTGTTATTCATTTTTTTTTTTGTTCAAACCGTCTTTCCTTCTGTGCCCTTGATCTTCAGCCTCAATCACTGCTTTTTATATTTCTTACAAAAGATTTCTTACAGAAATACTAGAAGAGTATTGCTTTATTAACTGGAGATATTATCTTGTGTTTAGAACTGTTTTTTTTAGTAGTTGTTTTGCTTTTTAATCATTTACAAATAGAATTTCAGTTATGCTTAAGAATTAGTGTTTATTTAACTATTTCACTGTAGAAAATATTCCCCCACCCCTCTAGCTGGTTTTGAGATTCTTTTCTATATGTGTAGTTTTCAAAAGTTTGAATAAAACACCTTCAGGTGGCACTCTTTTTTTCTACCAAATGTTGGACATTTTCAGCTATTATTTCTTCAAATATTATTTCTGTTCCATTTTTCCCCTCTGCTACTGACAATATGGTGATGTCTTTCCAACAAATTATTTTTATTTCAGATAGTGCACCTCTAGTTTATCACAGTAATTTCCTCTGAAAATTCAAGCATGTTAGAATCTTTTATATTATTCTAACAAATCACTGTACATGTTTTACTTCCTTTTTTCTGTTCTTTACATTACTTTCTATTGATTTGTATTTCATTTGAGATTACATTTTCTTCTATTATCCCTATTCTTTTTTGAAAAATGTTTTTAATGAGTTTTTAAAAATTTGTCATTATACTTTAACTTCCTGGTTCTTTTTAATAATTTTCATTTCCTCTCATTTTTTCATTTGTTCTTTCATACTGCCTATGAGTTCTTTAAATTCTGAATATATTTTAATTTCTGTTTTAAAATCATTGCCTGCTAATTTCAGTTTTTTTCCCTTGGTACTGGGAATCAAACTCAGGACATTGTGCTTCTGAGCCAGGTGCCAGTACCACTGAGCTAAATCTCCAGCTCCTTGTCTGCTAATTTCAGTTCTGGATCATGTAGAGATATATTTCATTGGCTTTTAAAAGGACTCTGAAAGGATACACTCTGTATCCATAACTGGTAATTTTTGCATTGCATTTGAACACTGTGTATGATAGCTGCATAGATTCTTGGTGCTGCTAACTTCTAACAGAACAGACTTTTTAGTGTAGAAGATAATTGCTAGCAAATTACTAGTTGGCTTTGTTTTTTTTTTTTTTTTTTTTTGAAACAGGGTCTTGCTTTGTAGTTCAGGCTGGCCCTGAGCTTAGCCTCAAACTCACATCACAGCAATCCTCCTGCCTCTGCCTCTAGAGTGCTGGGATGATAGGTGTGAGCTATCATGCCCAGCACTGTGCTATGTGGTACTGGTTGCTGCTGGTGTAAGTCTCCATGCCCAGTATTGTTATGTGGTTACTGGGGATCGAACTCGGGCCCTTGCGCTTGCAAGACAGGCGCCGGAACCACTGAGCTATATCCCTGGCCCATAGTTGGTCATTTTGACACTGTGGCAACTTGGGCTTTTGTTATCTTTTCTAGATCTAATTTCTTGGTCGTTGACCATCATCTGTGTTTCCAGCCCTTGGAGGTTTTAAGCAAAGTCTGAGCATTTACCAAATCCTTCTAATTTAGCAAAATTGAAACCCTTAACTTTGTTTCCCTTTCATTTAATATATTTGCTCATTTCTTATAGCCTGAAGTTGTAATCTTTCTCCAGGTCTTGATTGTGCTAGGAAATTCATTTGGAATATTATGTTAGAATCAACGTGTCTGTAGGTCTTCTCCCAGCAGACTGAATGTTCCTTATGAACATTTTAACCTATAAAAAAAGTTATTTTTTATCTTTAAAAAATCATTCACAGTGCATACAGAAATGCTATTTATTCTACTTGCTAATTACGGCCAATAAATATCATAGATATAATAAATATAATAATATAAATATAATATATTATAATAAATATAAATAGAAAAGAATAATAAATAAAAACAGAAACCCAGATTTATAAATAAAACTACCATAAGGAACTTGCTTGTGAGTTTAGTAGTATGTGATATAGCCAGTTATGACAGAGAAGGGCAACACGTGGTAAAGAAATGTAAAGGAAATCAGTAACTCCAATCTCACCATGTTTCAGGCCCTTTCAAAGACAGGTGTTTCCTAGTAACATAATTTTTACAACATAAAAAATTAGAACTATCAGGCTGGGGATTTGGCTCAGTGGTTCCATCGCCTGTTTTACAAACACAACAACCTGGTTTCGATCCCTGGTAACCACATACAATATTGGGCATGGAGACTCATGCCCAGCAGCAATCAGTACCACATACCACAGTGCCGGGTGTGGTGACTCACGCCTGTAATCCCAGCACTCGGGAGGCAGAGGCAGGAGGATTGCTGTGATGTGAGTTGGAAGCTGAGCTCAGGGCCAGCCTGAAGTACAAAATGAGACCCTGTCTCAAAAAAAAAAAAAAAAAAATAAGAACTATCATAATTGCATCATGCAGATCATAAATCGATACAGTAATCCAGGGAGTCAGAGTTCACAGTAACTTCCAGCCATTCCCTGAAGGAGGTCAGACTCACACATGTGCCCATCACTTTTTCTAACAGTCTGCATCTGCCTCACGTTCAACCCAACTCTCACATTAGTGATGGCTTCCTCTGTTCTGTCAACCTGCCCCAGGCTTCCTGCAGCAGCATCATGGGAGAGCAATGCTTGAAGCTGCAAGTTGAGCAAAAACTACTTCTGGGATCATGAACTTGAAACAGGCAATTCAGTGTTGACCGTCCCTCTTGCCTTTTAGAATTCAGTTTCAAATTTGTCTTTTCCAAAAACTGTGTAGTGTTTAGTCTGGAACCACCTACCATTCCATTGGGACAATTATCATAGCAAAATGATGGAAGACACCAAGCATTAACTGTTTGCTTTTATATCTCAACAGTCCGGGTGATGTACTGAGAACAAAAAAACGGAATGGAAGTGCTTTCGCTACAAGCACCTTACACTTTGGTTAGGGAGGCTCATTCCTGTCTTATAGTTGATGATCACCCAACTTATCAATTTCTCTGTCGCTCGGCTTTTCTTTCTGCTTTGTAATGATTTCACATAAGCTCGTCATTTCAAGACCTTGATTGATTTCCTGTCGGTGCCAACTGCAACTTTGAGAACTGCCAAGGGTCGGTGGGAGCCCGCCTGATTGCCAGCAGCGCTCCCGACTATCCAGCCCTTCCGGTGAGTCAGCCTTCACTATCTTATCCAACCTTCCTCACTCAGCTTGTAATCAACTTAACGTTTAAAGTCTTTGTACACATTCAGTGATATTTGTCCTCTCAACTCCCACGGGGCTGTGTGACTGCCCAACGAGGAAGCCCTACCCTTCATTATTCAGCAGCAGCTTGAAGAGTATTCTAATTCTAACCTTCCGTCTTCTGACAGACCAGCTGCATCAAAGGCTGTGTTCCCCTGTTTGTTTGCTTCCCCCCCCCCCCCAAGCAGAATCACCATTTCAAACTAAATCCTCTATTAGGAAAGTAAAGACTCTAGGTCCAAATTTTTAAACATGTGTCTTCAGTGAACCACAGCAAATCTAAACTAGATTATGCCTCTTGTTAAAGTCGGACTCATGCGGTCTGTTTTTCTCTACCCTCCGGTTGCCTGCATGCTGTTCAGGGGAAGTTGCTGGCTTTTGAACTGACTGCCTGAAAATGAAGGCATTTTTGTTCTTTTGGGGAGAATAGTCCTTCAGTGATTTAAACAACAAGACTTGTGATCAAAATTATTCATAAAGGAAAAGATGTATGAAGTGACTTCACTAGCACACAATGCGTTTTTAAACTTTGTTTTTTAAATAACTCTGTCAGTACACAAGCCAAGACAACACATCTGAATGCAATATCAGTGGACACACCCCGAATCTCTTCTCTGCTTCTTGCCCAAGACTGTGGTAAAAAAAGGAAATGCTTCTCTTTGTCTTTTTAATTTAATATTTGTTTTAAAAAGTTAAGCTGCTAGTTCCACAAAAAGACTAAAACACTGTGCATATTATCATTTCATACAGGAAAATCTGCCTTTAAGAAATGTATTTTTTATCTACCACTTGTGCTTGAGGGAAAAAAAAAAAAAAAGCAAAGAAGCCTGACTTATAATGAATCCCTCTGACATAAGGGAGCCTGTTCTAATCTCCCTTTATCAGCTTTGAGTGATAGTTTTGCTCAACGAGTATTGACAGGGCTGTCCTGTTTCTCAGGCTTTCGTTTCCCTCAGTCGGTGAAGGATACAGTGCATTTTCACATTCTCAAAGTCTGCAGTTGTTTTTATATAAGAAGCAATTTGCTCGGGTCACGTCAGGTCGAATGGGATGCCTGCCCAGCTCTTGGTTTTAAAGGAAAAACATACAGAAAGACACAAAAACACAGCAGTTTCCTTCATTAAATTCCACTCTACCTGCCATGGGCTTCTAGCCACAATGGAATTTCCCACCCTGGCCTAGCCTAGCCTAACTTTTATTTTTAGGGATTTTTTTTTCCCTTTTAAATCTTATGAGCTTTCTTTTAAGTGAATTCTGAAATAAACTTTATTAAATGATAGAGTAATTGCCTGGTTTAAAAAGAATCAGAGGCAAGAAACAAATGCCTGTTGACCATCCATAATATTGCTGGACAACCACCCCCTAGATAATAGCTTTCCAAAACACTTCATAATCAGTACAGCAACACTGTTCATGTAATTTAAAATCAAAACCTGGATCACGAAAAGAATAGAGAACAGAAGTAGGTCTACGTTAGATAGCATTTTGAAGAAAAGAAAATGAAATTGAGTAACTAGAAAAACAAAGAGAGAGACAGAGACAGAGACAGACAGAAAGAAACAGAGAGAGAGGGAGAGCAAGAGCTTTTGGCTTTCTCCCTACTAAAAGCCATTTATATTTTTTGCCCATTGCCTGGGGCAACTGATTTAATCAGGATTGTTCATGTGGATTATCTAAACTATGAAAGCGACAGGGAGAACTTCCCAAGAAAACCAGACTAGGTCTGCTAGAAAATACTTGGTTTGGGGCCTGGCACTAAGTAGACGACTCACATTATACTCAGGGTCCTAAGAAAAATGGCTCAATGCCTGTGTCACTCTTTGTCCCTTTGATCTACTAACATTTGGTGTCTCTTGGCATTAGGAAAGCTCATGGAAATGACCCAGTCTAGTTAAGTGAGTCCCAGTCTAGGGACAAAAAAAAAAAAAAAAAAAAGTGGGAAAGAAAAGAGTCTAGTAATGAGGGAGGAGAATGTACCTTCTTGCTATCTTTGCTTAACAAAATGAAAGACTGAACGATGTGATTTGAGGAATGCAAAACCTATCCTCCTTACATTTAGTAATAGCCTTGTCAAAGCCAATTGCAGCCTAATGTCTAACAACTCCCTCTAAAATAGATCATGTTGCTCCCTCAGTCACTATTTTGATGATGTATTTTGCATAATCTCTCTTCAAAAGAAGTTTACGTTTTAGGCATCCTATTTGCTCTTAACATTCTCATTCTTTCTCACCCATTTCGGCTTCTTATTCTCAAACCCTGATTCCGTGTTAAAGTTGATCATCACTAGCTGGGACATTCCTATAGCACCACAGTACATTTATAAACCGAAGCTTAGTTCATTCTGCCTGGCTTCCACAATCATTTGCTGCTTGAGATTATTGCATGAGTTTGTCTATTCATATGAATAAGCAAAAATGTCCATATAATATGGATTTGGAAAAGGAAAGAACAACTACATTTAACAAAGTCTACAGATGCTAAAATTAGTGTCACAGGACGGGCAAGATTTTGTTATGAATGCTGCCTAAATTCCGCTCAGTGACTGGCCCCCAGCCCACTGGAATGGCTGTGTGGTTTTTATAGGTGCCGCCCTTACGTGTGCTATAAGTTCATTTAAATACTGGGAGCTTGCTGTTCAAATGAATGCCATTTTCCTCCAGTAAAACCAAGTGGTGTGCCCTGACATTTAAAAATGATTTAGTGATTTTTGAATTCTTTCTACCTCTAAAGTTAATGTTCCTGAGACTCTTGAACTTGTATCTTGACAATTAATGAAAGCATTTCAGCAGTTGCCTGAGGCTCTATATATAGTCTTTCATGATCTTGGGCAAAACCTGAGATCTTGAACTACTTTCTAATTTGTAGTTGTACTGGTAAGGCATAAAACACCATCATGACTTACAAAGACTTTCCCTCAAACACTGTAGCGAATTAAGTATAAGGAAACCTTTACTATACTTCAGACAGAACATTAGGATTAATCCTGGTAACCAAGGAGCTAAGATCCTGTAAATACAAAAACTTCAACAAGGAAAATGAGATTAAACAACACTGGAGTTAGAAACACAGTGGAACTGAAACAATCTGTTACTCTGCAACCAATGATTATAATAAAAATAACCAAAGACCCAAATGGAGGTATTTTTTGCATTTAATTCTTTGAAACAATGCTCGCATTGGATCTGTAGCGAGCAGTTTTCTGCTATTCACATTCTCCTCAGCATAAATATACACAGTACAGGCCTATGTCTACATCTGCTATGTGAAACTGATATTTTTGAACCACGGCACAATTCTGTCCTTATCTAAGTGTGGAGGGATAAAAGTGAGGGAACTGGGATAGCCACAGTTCTGACTAAGATGGTAAAAATGAAAACAGTTTTAGAGCAACTAAGAGGGTAAATGGACAGTGAGAAGTACAGAAAACAGGTTGGGATTCTTTAGGAACCAGTCACAGGACTCATGACGCCCAAGACCCTCACAAATGATCTGCTTGCCCTAGGATCTTGTAGGATGTCTGACATATAGTAGCAGATTGGTTAATTTCTGCTAAACAAATGAAAGGACAATCTAGAGTAAGAATTGTACAATCGATTATCCAAACCAGTGCACTGAATTACATTTTTCAGGGTAGGGAAAAGCTACCACAGCAAGGCACACTTTTGTCTAGGTGTGCAGAGATGTGGCAGTGTAAATGTGGACAACAAAAACTAAAACAGTATATGAAAATGAGAACTGGAAGTCTTATTTAGGAAAAGAATTTGAGTAGACTTACTTTATATTCAGTCCTTTGTACTTATACAAAATGCCCTCTTCCCATAACAGCCCAGTTTCTCATATGTAGGACAGTCATTAAAGAATTCTGATCAGATTTAAGTAATGTATGTTACTAGAAAAATTATTTTGTGATGTCATAATAATTCACTGAATGTCAGCAAATGAAATTAATCTGTTTGCTAGTAAATAGCAGACATCATATTGACATTTCTTAGTAACTGGCTGCCTTGATAGCTCCCTAACAAATCTAGTATTTCCACATTTTGAGCTTATAGACTCGTGATCTTGTAGCTTTGGGCATGTTTACATCCATTAAGATTCTACAGAACCCTTCTTTCTGCTGGTAAACTCAGGCTGGATACTCTCACTCTCCTAAACAAACACCATGACTGGTTCTTTTGTTCTTGTATTTTCTGATTTTTACTGGAGGTTATTTATCATGACTACATGATCACGTCCTGATCCTATTTCTTGTCAACCATTTGTATTGATTCTTTCCCTTCATTTTAAATCCATCTCCTTCTGAGAAGCCAAGAGGTTGTACTGGCTGTTTTTGTTTTTTCTTTTTATCAATGGTCATAATGCTATCCAGAGTAAAGGCACAATGGTCTCACATGTGTTGTCTTGTTGCGGTATAATGTACTTTCCACATTGATATCCTTTGCCTCAGTAGAAACATTACAAATCCACAGTGGTTTTTCCATTATAAATCACAAGATTACTATAGCCTCATGAAAGAATTATAAAGTACCTGTTAGATTTCTTCCTACAAGTTGTCTATTTCCTATGAATATACAGTCATTAATTAACAGCTAAAATGAAGATTAGTTAGTTCTTTTTTTATGCTGGCAAGAAAAAGTATGATCCTTGTTTATGATAATTCTGGATAAGTGGTGATAGGTTTCAAACCTTTTTCTCACTTGATAACTGTGGTACACATACCAGGCACTCCATTCCGGAATCTGAAAACAGTGAGTCTATAATCCAGTAACTGTCACATATATTAGGGATTGGTAAACTGCTGAGGACTTCCTAAGTAAGAGAAAAGGAACTGTTCTCTTCATTTGCAAGGAAGAAGTAGGTATGTTAAAGGGCTCTTAGAGGCCTGGAATATATGATCAATTGCTGAGTTTCCTTTTAAAAATTTTCTGTGGTATTCTCTTTAAAAATGGGTCAGATTACAGAAAATATGGCATCTCATTTCTATGCTGTGAGAATGTGTAAGTGCAATACAATGCTTTCCTGGCAGATATACTACTGACACATTTTCCTGTGAGACATAAATACTTAAAATGGACAAAGTCTAGGCAAGATATGTTTCAAATACTATCAGAAACTAATACAAAGTATTGAGGTATTCTAAGTTACTACAGAGGAAATTAAAAATTCTATACATTTTAAAAACTGCATGCTAAAGGCATTTATATTGATTCTTAGGCAAGAATAGGAATCAAAGATTTCATGTCTATATCCAGGTTTAGGAATATTTTATTTTATACTATACAAGGGTATAGTTTAAAAATGGTGAGAAATATGTAAGTTTTCTGAAAGAAAATACGAAGTTTTATTTATCTATTACCTGAACTCTGGTGTTTTCTGGAAAAGCATCAATAAGGGGTAGCTATATCTGACATCTGACACATAATGAACAGGGAGAATTATCTTTTGCAAGTAAATGTACTCATGAGCAAAATAACATTCCTCAAATTCTCAATTGGGAATGGGAATTATAAAGCACTTTGAGGTTCCACTTTGAGGTTCCACTTCTGAGACACTCTATGAAAATGTATAAGTGAAATATATTTTTTTCTATGTCCTACAATTTTAAGATAGTTGATTATTAGATATGCAATCCACTCAGAACATTCCCTTTCCTTGAATTTAAAGAGTAGATTATTTTCTTCATTTATTCTTTTGGAATATTATTCTATTCATAGGTGCTTGAAATCAAGCCTATCCATTTCTCTTTAAATTCGGACATTTTAAAGAACGTTAAGAGATCATAGATCCAACACACTACCTGAGTTGGAATTTCTGCTCTGTATCTTACAGGCTGTATGATTTACAGACAACTACTAGTAATGGTTCCAACTTAAAGACGACTACTAGAAGTTCCCCAGGTTCTATATCTGTGAAAACAGATTAATGATAGTACTTTCGATCTCTGAGAATTAATGAATTCATTTCTTTTTTCTGTCTATGTGATACTAAGGATACTAAGCAATGAACCCAGGACTGCAGTTAGGCTAGCACAATACCAGTGAACTGAGCTCCGGCCCTGGATAAGTAAGACTCATAC
>PVIR01044812.1:0-11034 GCA_004026965.1 Petromus typicus
AAAATCTTGAAGGGTTTGATTTTTTTTTTTTTTCCTTTGGCAGGTTCTGGAAAACTCTCAGACATTACCTCAAGTACTTCTTCACTGTTCTTTCTCCTTTATCTTAGAAAACATCATTACATATGTAATTGACTGATACTGTCCCATGACTATTCTTTTTTCACTTTTTTTCTGTATGTGTTGCAGTCTGCATAATTTCTACATCTTATATTGAAATTTACTGGTTTCTTCAGCAACTACTATTTATGGATGACCGTGAAGGAATTACTCACTTCTGATAGCATGTGTTTTTCCTACTATTTTCAATACACTATTTCCATCTGTCTGCTAAACACTACTCATCTGTTTATGCATGCTTTCCATCTTTTTCACTAGATCCTTTAGCATGTTATGTTAACCACAGTTAAATGAAGTTTTTGTCTGATAATTCAAATATGGGAAGCTTTTACTGTTGTTTTTGTCTCTTAATATTTGTATTTCTTGCTGATAGACATGTCATAATTTTCACCCAGTACAGAATATTATGTATAAAATGAAAAACTACTTAGGCTTGGAAATGGGCATGACTCTTTCCTCCCTCTCATTCTATTTTTTTTTTTTTTTTTTAGTTTTTTGAGACAAGGTCTCCATTTTGTAGTTCAGGCTGGTCTTGAACCTTAAACTCACAGCAATCCTCCTGCCTCTGCCTCCTGAGTGCTGGGATTACAGGTGTGAGCCACCACACCCGGTACTGTGGTGTTGGTGGGTATGAGTCACCACACCTGATGTTGTTGTTTGTGGTTGCTGGGGATTGAACTCCTTGCATCTGCAAGGCAGGTACTAGAACCACTACGCTAAATCCCCAGGCCCTGCCTCTCATTCTTTTGCCCAACCCACTACTAGACTGCTGTTGCTTAGGGCTTCTCACTGGGCTAGGCTTCTCATGAGGGAGTTCTTTGCTATTTTGATTTAGTGTAAGTCCCCTGTAGATCCTGTATCACTGAGCCTTAAAACATTTTTAACTATCCTTTCCCTCTTTGCTGTCCTCCTACAGCAGCCAAACTCTGCTTTATACTTAAAGCTTATCTTCCATTGGTTTTCCCTCTTCTCTAAGAAAAGAGATCTGTACCTGGTGTCACAGGTGTAGAAGTTTAGTAGATTTCCCAGTAGTCACAACAGCTAAGCTTGTGTAACTTTTTCTACCAAGGGTCTGGCAAAGTTGGCAGGCCTTTTCACCTCTCCCACAGTGACAGCTGATCAGCTCCTGCAACCTGGCAGCACCCATGGGAATTCTCCACAGTTGCCTGCCCTACTGCTAACCTTTCTTTTAAGTACCCAAGAGGGACTAGTGGAAAAGCTCTGAGTAAAGGTGAAACCTCCTTGTGATTTTGTTGTTGCTGTTGCTCTTGGATGTCCTCAGCTATTACAGGCCAAGATGCTACTAATTCTTATTCAGCTTTTTGCAGAACTTTTAACATTTTGGCTGATTCCTCTTACTTGCTTTTGTTATGACTGATTTGATGCTTCCTCCTTTCAAATTCTGCTACAGTAAAACAGTACACATGTCCCATCTGAATTATACAGTTAATCATGCCTCTTTTTTGCATCATTAAAGGGGTAGTGGCATTCTGTGTGACTCTCAATGCCCTGAACAGAAATGAATAGTGCTCTGATCTTCCTTTTGGACCATTTGAAATTCCATGTCTATACATTTACTGATCTTTTTTTCTGTGTGAATAAACTGAAGTTAATCTCATCCACTATAGTTTTTATTTCTGTCTGTGTTTTTCATTCCTAAGAATTCCATTTGTTTTTTCTTTTTTCAGCTTTCATTTCTCCCCATATATTTGTGTTTACTTCTACATTCCTGAGCTTTTGAGCATAATTGTAATAGCCATTTTCAAGTCCTTCTTTCTAGATCTTGTATCTCTGTAATTTTCTTATTTATTATTTCTAATGATTAATTTTTCTCCCACTTATATAGGGCATAATCTTTTTTTTATTCTTAGTAATTTTTAAGTTATTAAAGTTTATAGGTTTTTGTACTTGAGTTTATTGTATTCCTTTAAAAATTTCAGACTTTGTTGGGCCAGGGATTTGGCTCAGTGGTTCTGGCACCTGTCTTGCAAGCACAAGGATCCGGGTTCGATCCCCAGTTAACCACATACAATAATGGGTGTGGAGACTCATGCCCAGCAGCAACCAGTACCACATACCACAGTGCCAGGCCTGGTGGCTCACGCCTGTAATCCCAGCACTCGGGAGGCAGAGACAGGAGGATTGATGTGATGTGAATTTGAGGCTGAGCTCAGGGCCAGCCTGAACTACAGAGTGAGAACCTGTCTCAAAAAAAAAAAAAAAAAAATCAGACTTTGTGCTACGAAGTAGTTAATTTAGGTACAGTTAGTTCTATCTCTCTCTAGTCCTGAAGTTCAGTGCTTACACTTAGGACTAATTTAGCTTCAGCAACAAAATCCTTCTGAGGATTCCACATATGAATTATCATAATACTTTCTCAATGTTGACTAGAGTAACTATCCGCTACTTTGAGTTTCAGTAATGGTTCACCTTATTCTTTCTAAGTGACTCTTTCCCTGGCTTCAAGTTATTTCTTCTTGTGTGTACAGACTTAGGGAACCAAGTCTTATACTGGCTTTGAGTTCTTTCTTGCTGTCTCTCCTTCTTTGCTTCTTCCACTTTGCCTTGCAACATCTAGCTCCCTTAGTCTGTCTCAATTCGGGTCTCTGTCTTCTCAAATTAGGAAAAGTGCCAGACTCTGATGGAACCTCCTTACAATGTTGCTCAGAATCTTCTATCAAGGGAGTAAAGACAACACAAGACTCTTATGTACTTATCCTCTTGTGAGCTGCTTTAAAAGCAGTTTTTAAATTAAGATTGTTATTAAACTTCCTGAACATTTTATATTTCTTGGAAATCTTTCCCCACATATCCCTAAGTGTGGTGGTGGGGCTTTCCCCCAGTCTAAGAAATTTTTTTTTAAATATCTTAATCTAGAATATGGCTCAATTTGTCTCCCCTAAATAATCAAACTTTCTGACCAAAAATCAGAGTAACTTCCAAAGGTAGAGGATGACTTAAAATTCAGATTTGTTACTATGTTTACATTTGGAACATATCAGATTAAAAACATCCTACTTAGACAAACCACAACAGACACTAGTTGGATGAATTCTTAAATCTACAAACTTTGTTAAAACTACTTCTGCTTTTATGACATTGTAAGGAAATTCATTCATTCTTAACATTAAATATTTTATTTTTGAAATAGTTTGAATTCCACTAAGTCTACTGACATACTGAAATTTGAAACAAACTGCCCTATGAGTATGACCTCCTGCACTAACTATGCACTCAGTTATTTCTAAAAGGCTAAAAAGCTGGCTATTTTGCAGATCTCTCTCTCCTTTTCATTCAGGGACTATAACATCCAGTTCTTTGCTCTCTTCCATCTGCTTTGGCATGTTGGTTGGCCTTCTCTTAAATTCAGTATTACATATTTAGTTGTAAGATGTTTCAAATTCTTGGCCCTCTTGTATATGCAAAGATATACATATTATACCACATAGGTATGAATGTACGTATGTATGTATGACAATGTACACATGCATATAAATAAATGATATAGATCCTATAGAACAGTACTGACAAACCTTTTAAGAGTTCAGTGATATAAACAGCTTGCTGCGGCATGCATGCCATAGGTTCAGCACCATTGCTATAGAACATTAAAATATTTGTGTAAATTGTTGCTGTTAATGATCACTTTTGGAGATCATTGCTTCTTGTTGTCTGTCTCTGTAAGACAAACCATTTTACACTGATACTTTCTTACCTGCATCAGACTACATTCACTAAAACCACTGAATTTTCTAAAATATTGCTAAAACTAAGAGTAATACTTATATTTAAAAATTAATTATAAGACAATCTTTTTTCTGAAGGATTTCAACATCTTCAATTTGAGCATTTTAAAATTAATTTGTAGTCTGTCACTTTTCTTGAGCATTCCAAATCCTTTCCCTGAAGACTATGGGACATATGAGGCCTCAACATGACTTTCTGCCAGATCATCAGGTCTCTCTCTGTCAAATGTCACTTCCTTAGAACAAAGCCATTCCAAACTTTCCTTCTCTATCATTTATTAAGATATGAAAAAATTTACCTTTCTCTCACAGAGAGAAAACTTGGTTAGTTAAAACTTTGGTAAAACTATCATTACCCAAAATTATTCCCTTTTCTTAATATACAATTTAGGAATTCTGCATTAGTTTATATTGTCAGTTTATCTACATTTTACTATCATTTTCCATATGTGTGGTTTGTTACACTACATTTCCTATAATTGAACCTAAAATTCTTTCTCATTATATACAAATTATTTCTGTGACTTTACTTCTGTTAATAACAATGTAAAGTAATTTACTACACCTTTCTAGGCTTGTGTGTGTGTGTCTGTGTGTGATTTAATTCCCAAACCAAACAATGACCTCAGTGTTTCAGTAAGATTTTCATTTTAAATAAAGTTTTTTAAAAAATGTAGTCTTTTAAAATATTTGAATGAAAAATTATAGTATATATGTTGCATAAATTAAACAATCATTTGAGGATTATGAGAAACTGCTTAATAAGGAGATAAGTTTACAGTACCCTACAATCAAGGAGGAGCTATAAAGATAATCTCTAAAGGGGGGTTATATTGATGCTAAACAAATAACCATGTTCACTGCAATTCAACTTTCTAGTACAAAGTAATAAGATTAATAACTCAACACATAGTTATATTGTTAGCATTGCAAATAGAAGTGATCCAGAAATTACTGCATTTATTCCACTTTTACTTCCTCAACTTTTTGGATTATATTCAGTCAATATCTATTTTAGGAACTGCTCTGGAAGGTCCTTATGTTTTATGCAAGGAACTGCTATTTTCCCAGATGAATAGAATATCCTTTCTCCAACTCCAAGTTTCCATGACAATAAAAACAAAACATTCATCAGGACCAACTTGGTATTTGATGGCAAATGCAGCTGCAGCTTGTAACAGTTCAATCTTTATCCTAAGTCCTCTCTTCAGAACAGAGACACTACATTTCTCCAAAGGACCTGAATTGTTTTTACAGTGATTTCACCCTCCCCCCAGCCTAAGCACTAACAATTAAGTGTTAACCATCTCCAGCCTTCAAATCATCCACCCTTTCCCAACTCATGCCAAATACAATGAAAAAAGTTCCTGCATTTTGCTAAAAGTGTATTTGTGAACTCCAAAAGCTTATGTGATTCAAATATTACAGCTGTAAAGGACCACACAATACTGAAACTTTTATGACTACAAGGAAGACAGAATTTTAGGAAAGAATACCATTTGCAGTAAACAAAATCCACTAAAATGTAACTGGATTATGGCAAGACAGTGCCCCCTTGTGTCTTCATAATTCTGCCTTTACTAAATCTAGTATTTCCTTAGAGTTTCATGATGTATTTAAATTATTTCTGTATTACAGAAATTAACAGAATTTTCTAACTAGCAGAACTGATACAAAAGTCCTAAACTTTTAGAATATAAATGTTAGTCATTAAATATCAGTGATTTGAACAGGAATGCTCAACACAAAAAAAAAAATGAAAAGATTTCCATACTCATATTCAAACTAAGTGGTAAGAGATGCTGACAATGATTTATACACTTTCCTTTGGTCTTAGTTTGCCTTAGCTATCACTTTACACTTGTACTGATTACCCTCATTATCATTTACCGGTTTTATTCACATGTATAGCTTATACCAAATGAAGGAAATAAACATAAAATTACAAATGGTATCTGTGATAACAATATGAGTTGCTCTTTAAGTTAGAAATAGTCTTCGTGAAAATTACAGAAAAAGCATCATCCATGTTCCAACCCTAAGTGTAACAGGCTACAGTCTGTAAAGAAACAAGAATTTTAGGTCTAATTCCAGACGATTTCAATTAGAATTTGCATTTTTCTGAGATCTCCTTAAAACATGAGAAACAGTTCTCTCAGCTCCTTCTCCGCTACTCTCCATTACCACAAAGTAGAAGCAGAGTACAGCAGAAGAGAGACTCATCTTTTGGGTACAGGAGTCAGCCTTTAGAGATCAGGCGGATTTGAGAGGAGGAAAAAATTAAACAGTTTTGGGAAGGTATTTCTAAGCTCAGGATTGCTGTAAGTTCGAGGGTGGCCTGGGCTACACAATAAGTTCATCTCTCTGTTATGTAAGTGATGCCTACTTCAACTTTCTACTGTGAAATATTCTTAAAATGACTACATTTTTTGCCAATTACAGATTAATTTGGATAATCAAAAAAGCAACTGTTCAATATGCAAATAATGTGACTATTGTAAGTCCATTACTTGCTGTCAGTATTACCAACTTTGTACACACTTAGTAGAAAGGTCATTTACAAAGGACATTTAATATACATTATATCATTTAACACCAGAGTCCCAATCAGCAAGTTTATAAATTAGGAAGCTGAGAATCATTAAAGTCAATTTGATCACCCAGGACCTGATTCCATAGTCCAGGTCCCTTGCACTATTTCTCTGTATCACTACTCATTAAAGACGCGGTAGTTCTATTATCACCTAAGGTTCAGTAAACCTGGAGATCCAATAAACAACTAAAAAGAGAGGTACTGGACAAAGCAGGCATGGAAAGATTCTTACAGCCGAATACCACAGCAGCAGGATACGTTGGACATCTGGAAACCTGGGGAAGAGACTCTGGAAGGAGAGAGGAGCTTAAGAACATAGAAGAGGAGAGACTTCAAAGACAAATAGGTATTCCTGAACATATGAGTCATAAAAAAAAGAAGATATGTTCTTTTCTTTGCTTCTTTCGCTTTTCATCCTTACATTACAAAAAACTCTTTCTGGATTTGGGCCAGGGATGTAGTTCAGTGGTTCCAGCACCTGCCTGGCAAGCACAAGCTCCAGAATTCAATCCCCAGTACCACATACCACAATGCTGGGTGTGGTGGCTAATGCCTGTAATCCCAGTCCTCAGGAGGCAGAGGCAAGAGGATTGCTGTGAGTTCGAGGTTGGCCTGGGCTACACAGTGAGTTCAGGGCCAGCTTGAACTGCAAAGCAAGATCCTTAAAACACAAAAAATAAAACAAAACAAAAAACAAAAACAAAAAATCTTTCTGGATTTAAGTTCAGTTACATTACGGAGTACTTTCTTATAGATCAGTTTGAAGACTCAATTACTGAAAAAACATACACAAGTTCTCAAAAAGACAGCCTTCAGAGTATACAATGATGTATGTGTCATGAAAGTATCATATCTTTCTAGCCAAATAGGAAGGTACCGCAGAGACATAGGTAAATATATTTAAGTTAAAAAATAAAATAGGATACTTGGGTCTATGGGAACAGGCTACAATCTCTGTACTCTGGGAGACTGAGGTAGAAGAACCGTTATTCCAGCCCAGCTAAGCAATTTAGTGACTTAGCCAGACTTTATATTCAAATAAAATATAAAAAATGGACTGACAGGTAACTCAGTATGAAGACCACGGGTTCAATTCCCAGTACCACAAAAATGGATGGACAGACAGACAGACAGATAAGACAGTTAGTTAGACTGATGAAATTAGACCGACAGATATTAAAAATGGAAAAAGTGATGAATTCACAACCAAACAGATACAGGTTCCAATTCTGGCTTCCACCATTTAATCTCTGAACTTCAAATGGTAAAGTATAAAGAATGTTGTACCTTTAGTGACACCAGAGAGTTATTGTTATTTTCTTTTGACAAATCTATAGTTTGAAATTTTAATAATAAATATGTATATTTAATATAGGGAAGGTATTTTAAAATGCACATAATACATTCTGTGCCAAGATCTTTGAAAGGATTCATGGATGTAGAACATTTACAAAAAGTTAAGTCATTTACCTAATCCTCTGTAAAGCCACTATGAATACAAGTATGTGAAAACAAAGGATATAATGTAAGATATAATCATGCAGTCAGGTTTGAGTACATACCTGGCATGTATAGATACTTGTGTTCAACACCTAGCACCAAAAATATAAAAATGCAATAATATGTCATTATATTTTAGTACATACAAGAATATCAATTATTCTGTTCCACAAATAGAGTTTTGTACTAAGCATCATCTGATCTCTGTCACTTCTGTTTTAAAAGTTAACAAAAGCTGGGCCCGGTGGCAGGGCCTGTGATTCCAGCAGTTAGTAGACCGAAGCATAAGAAGGATTGTTTTGAGCTGGACAACAACCTGGCTGTGAGTTCAAGATCAGCCCAGACTACATCACAAGATCCTGTCTCAAAAGCCAAAAACATAAGCAACAACAAAAGAAGAGTTTAAAATTCCAAAATGTAACCCTTAGGATGTGCTTCACTCTACTTCTTCCTACCACCACCACTACCACCACCAGCTTAGCTCAGGTTCCTATGAGTGAATTCTTGGCAATTAACTGCCAACTAATGCCTACTTTCTTTTTGTTCCCATATATGCATACACTAATGATAAAATTGTATTTCAAGGGCACTTTCATCATTAAATTCCACTGAGGATCGGGCTATACCATCTCAAAATACGCCACCTTGTCTTAAGGATTATTTTGTGCTAAAAATTCTAATTTTGATCTACTTAGACACAGTACCAAAAAAAAGCTCAACTGTCATGAAAATACTCACTATACCAACCATCTGAGCTAGGAGTCAGAAGTCAGCACCACACTCAGACACTGTCACAATCATGCCCCCATGTATTCTCCAAGAATCAATTAATGTTCCTAAAAAGGTCATTTGCTTTTTCTTAAGTGCCTTCTCTTCCATTTCAGGTACAGCGACCCCAAGTTCTAGTCGCTTTTCTAAACGACTCACCTCTGGGCACCCCCATGGGGTGTGCATCACACATGCTCACAATCCATTCTGTCTTGCTAGCTTAGCATTCACCTACCTTACAGGGCTCCACCATGGAACCTGAGATGAGTAGGAAAAAAAGATCTTGTTTTCTTTCCCTACATATAAAACCAAAATTTAATTTTTAAATCCTGACAGTCCATTATCCCCATATTGAGGTACCAAACAATCCTTTTTACTGTTTTGGTTTTTTGGAAAACAAAAACTCTTAACCTTACTTAACAGTTAAAAATACATTAAAAGGAACCTCTCCTCATGATCGGTGAGAATGTTATAGATACACTGCTGTTCTACAGTTGAATATGTGATGATATTATTGTGCAAGTATCACAACCAGCATATTACTTTCACATATTTCTATCTTCTAATCTTCTGATCCTGAGTTGGCTCAATAAGGTATCAGCTGGCAATTAATTGCTAAGAATTCATTCATTCTTTAGTAAACAAATGAGGTTCTTAATCATGGATGGACTTAACTTTTCTTAACTTCTGTGTCTGTAATATCTTAGCCCAGAATATCCCTCCCTCAATATATTCTGATATTTCCTTAATATTACATCAAAGCAAGATATCATTAGCAAGCAGATCACATAAGTGATACTATTTTCCCAATGCAAATTCTTTGGTTGTACCTGAATATGACTTATCTCATTACTGATGATATTCCTCTTGTTTACCACATTATGATGATGTCTGTCAATGCTCAACTGAAAAGTTATCTTGACCCACTGTAACCACATACAACAATGCTGGGCGTGGAGACTCATCCCACCAGCAATCAGAACCACATACCACAGTGCCGGGTGTGGTGGCTCTTGCCTGAAATCCCAGCACTTGGGATTCTGTGACAGAGACAGGAGGATTCTGTGAGTTCAAGGCTGAGCTCAGGGCCAGCCTGACCTACAAAAGTGAGACTATCACAAAACAAAACAAAACCCCAGCATTTAATGGCAAAAATAGAAACAAACAAAAAATAAGCAACAAATAAAAACCCAAAAAAACAAAAAATCTCAGGTGTGTGGATCAATGCAACAGAACAAAAGATGCAGAGACAACTGCAGGCACATTCATGTACCTTATCTTTGACAAAGGGACCAAATACTTTTGCTGGAAGAAAGATAGTATCTTTAACAAATGGTGTTAGACAAACTCATACTGAACCATGAATCTAGATCAGTATCTCTCAATACATACTAAATTAAAATCAGAATGGATCAAATACATAAGTATTAAAATAGAAACAATTTGGGACAGAGATTTATTTGGCTCAGTGGTTTTAGCACCTGCCTGGCAAGTGCAAGGTCCCTAGGTTTGATCCCTGATAAACACATACAAAACAATGCAGGGTTTTGCAGTAATGTAAAACCTGTAATGCAGTAATGCAATGCCTGTAATCCTAGCACCTGGGAGGCAGAGGCAGGAGGATTGATGTTAGTTTGAGTCTTGCCTGGGTTAGTGAGCTCAGGGCCAGCCTGAACTACAAAAAGCGAGACCTTGTCTCAAAAAAAAAAAAAAAAAAAAAAAAAAAAAAAAAAAAAAAAAAAAACTTAAAAAAAACCCCAAAACCAAAAACAAAAAAACTTGTACCAGGCAAAGAAAATCACCACCAGAGCAAAGAGACAATCTATAGAATAGGAAAAAATTTTGCCAGTTACTCCTGAGACAAAGGTCTAATATCTAAACTATGTAAAGAGCTCAAAAACTTAATTTCCTCCAAATTTAAAGACCCAATCCAAAAAGGCCATCTCAAATAAACAGATACTTCTCTGACAAAGAAGTACAATGGCCAATAAATACATGAAAAAATGTTCAACACTGCTGGTGACTGGATAAGTGCAAATCAAAACAATCTTGAGATTCTATTCCATTCTGTAAAGAAAGGGTGTCATCAAGAAATCAAGTATTGGGCCGGAGAGTTAGCTCAGTGGTTCCGGCGCCTGTCTCGCAAGCGCAAGGACCCGGGTTCGATTCCCCGGTAACCACATAACAGTACTGGGTGTGGAGACCCACACCCAGCAGCAACCAGTACCACATACCACAGTGCCGGGCGTGGTGGCTCACGCCTGTAATCCCAGCACTCGGGAGGCAGAGGCAGGAGGATTGTGATGTGAG
>PVIR01044813.1:0-11180 GCA_004026965.1 Petromus typicus
GGGGATATTCTGAGGAAGATTAACAGGAATATGTTTGATTTTGTTTTGATTTTGAGACAGGTCTCACTGTGTAGCTCAGGCTGACCTTGAACTCACCACGTAGCCCAAGATGGCCTCAGACTCTCAGTTATCTTCCTGCTTCAGCCTTTCAAGTGCTAGCATTACAGGTATGTACCAACACACCTGGCTAATATGTTTTACTGTAAATTTAAAAAAAATTAAACACCCATCACATTTTTCGATTATGTACAGAAAACATAAGTTTAAAATAAAGGAGGAAAAAGAGAAGGCATTAAAGAGAGAAGAAAGACTAGAAAACTAGTCTTACATATAAGTCATCATTATTTATTTGTAGATACAGATCTATATTTACCCTGGAGTCATAATCACTTACATTTTAAAATCCACCAGTGCCTACTTTAACATAGTTAGCCTGACTTTCTAATACTATTCTATATATATTCTATGTACAGTAGTCTATTCTAATATGATTCTGTACATTTTTTAAAGTATTGGTGATTTGAGTCAAACACCAACTCATGGGGTGGGAGGTTTGGTTCAATGGAAGAGCAGGGTGTGCAGTGGCCTTGGTTCAACCCGCAGTGACAAAACAACAATAACAACAGACTAGGAATGGGGGTGCAGCCTTGTAATAGCACTCTGGGAGGCTGAGGCAGAAGGATTTGCAAGCAGAAGAGCAGTCTAGGCAATTTAGCGACATAGAACTTGTCTGAAAATAAAAAATTTTAGAAAGGGTTGAGGATGTATAGCTCAGTGTGAAGGCCTTGAGTTCAGTCTTCAGGACCAGAAAAAAATCCTTTGCACTTTTTCACAACATTGAGTTATGTGTTAAAGCTGCAAAATGCAAAGGAAGGTGTGAAACCATTTTCTCCTGGAGGAGGCAGGATGCGACTGATAAAGAAAGTGAAATCTTGGATCTGATTTTAAACTCTGATGAAAGTGTTTTTAATGAGACCAAATGCCCTTAATACATGTCCAACCCAGGAGCACATGCCCCAGGATTAAACAGTTCTAAAGCAATACTGTCCCAATACTGTCCCATATGAAATGCATATGTAATTTAGGTTTCCTAGTACTCACATTTTTTGAAAAGGAAAAAGAAAAGGAAACAGATGTGACGTTATTTCTACATGTAATCAACATGAAATTATCAAGAAATTTACATTTCTTTTCTGTACTCCTTTCTTGACATCTAGTATATATTTTACACTTACAACATCTTAATTGGAGGAGCACATTTAAGAGCTCTAGCCACACAGGGCTGGTCACCCCCATACCGGACAGCACAATCCTAGACACTATCTGAGTGCAAATCCCAAAGGAGATGTAACTATGCTCATGATTTTCATCAGCAGAGTAATTTCTATGATCTTTAAGCAATCTTCTGGTGCTTTTGTTTCTAGCTCTAGATTTCTTTTATTTTTAGTGCATAATTTTAAAGAACATATTTGTCTTTCCCAGACATACTTTCTAATCCCCCACAGCTAAGGTTGTCATATGACATAGTCCCGGCAGGAAGATGTAAGGTGAAATCTGGGAAGTCCTATGGGAAAGCTTTTTGTCTCTATAAGAACAACGATGGCAGCCATCTTGGTATTATGATAAAAGCTCTTTTACATGCCCAAGGTAACAAAACAGAAAGCTCTCTTTTCCTATCATAGATGTAACCGGAATGAACAAGCCACCCATGCAAGCAAGGGCAGAATTCCCAGTAGAACTGTCTTCAACGGGCTTTGGAGACTCACAACCAGAGTTTGCCTTTCTTTCTCCCATTTTCCTTCTTTGGAAGATTCTCTTTCCTCTGACGGGAACATTCTTCTTTACTTATAACAAGAGTACCAAATTACCCCTACTACTTAAGAGACTGTAGAACTAAAACTAACAGCAACATTTCTTTGAAGTTCCTTATTTATCATTAACTATGTCTGTATGTTTAAAAATTTTGTTTAAGGGGCCGGGGAGTTAGCTCAGTGGTTCCGGCGCCTGCCTTGCAAGCGCAAGGACCCGGGTTCAATTCCCCGGTAACCACATAACAATACTGGGTGTGGAGACCCACGCCCAGCAGCAACCAGTACCACATACCACAGCGCCGGGCGTGGTGGCTCACGCCTGTAATCCCAGCACTCGGGAGGCAGAGGCAGGAGGATTGTGATGTGAGTTTGAGGCTAAGCTGAGGGCCAGTCTGAACCACAAAGCGAGACCCTGTCTCAAAAAAAAAAAAAAAAAAAAAAATTTTGTTTAAATACCTTATCTATCGTGAAAAAAACATCCGATTACTCAGTTCATAAGTGAGGTTATATTGTGTTGATTTAACTAAGCTTGGATAATTAAGAATACACATTTGTTCAGCTGTTTGTCTTACTTGCTGTGAGTTTACAATAATTCAAGAATGCAAATTCACCTAAATATGGGCCACCCTAGGCAATGTGTTACAAATGTGAGCAATTTTTTCTCTGCTTTGTAATATCACAGGAATCACACAGGAGTACGCAAAGTATACCGGCTAAGGAAATAGCACGGTCAATGTTTGCAGCTACTCATTGTGGAAATTTTGCTAAGTGTATTTCCTGAGTTATAGACTAAATGAGTAACTAATCCACTGTTAGCTTTTTTTGTGTGTATGGATTATAGATTGAACCCAAACGTGAAGGGAGCTGTCCTCCCAAGTGTTTTCTTCTCTTTTGTTTTCATACAGGGTCTCATTCAGTTGCCCAGGCTGACTTCAAACGTGGGATCCTTCTGCCTCCCACATAGCTGGGATTAGAGGTGGTACCCAACAAGAAAGTTTTGTCCATTACCTGTGTTACCCTGCAATTTTTAAGACATGTAAATGAACTAAGAGTCAGAAATGACTCAGTTCCTATCTAAGTCTTCATCTAACTACCAAACTAATTTTCACGAGAGCCATTTCATCATGTAGAACAAAAGCATTTTGATTTTTATTCTTGGTACCAGAGATAGAACCCAGGACCGTCACACTAAGCTAAGTCCTCAGCTTCAGAAGACATTCTTTCTTGGAGATGAAGTCTCACTAAGTCACTGAGTTGCTCAGACTTGAAGCGTCTTGCGTTAGCCTCCCAGAGCACTGGGATCCCAGGCCTGCGCTACCAGATTATGGCAGTTGTCTGGATTGACAAAGTAAGTCTTCTTTCTGAGTTAGTCTTAATTAGTAAGGTCCACAGAAGCTCATTCACCTTATCTACATTTCTTTTCCTTCATAAAGAAAACAGTTCAATACTGACTTGGAAAACTGGTTATCCTAAGTCAAGTCAGTATTCTTCTAGATAATCAACAGAATTTTAAGATTATTTTCCACTTTAATACACATTTTTGTTATTAAGTAATTATTCAAATTACTAGATTTGACAAATTTTACTGAGATTGAGCATAAGATCCAGGCTGTGTGTGGTGGCACAGGCCTGTAAAACTAACATTCTGGAGGCTGAGGCAGGAGGACTAGGATGGGTTAGAGGCCACCCTGGGCAACATAATGAATTCAAGGCCAGCCTAAACTACATACAAGACCTTGTCTCAAAAAGCAAAAGACAAGGGGCTGGGCGTGTAGCTCAGTGGCACAGCGCCTGGCTGGCAAGCACAAGGTCCTGAGTTTGATCCTTGGTATTGTGAAAACAAATAAAAATCACACAAACAAAAATCCAGGGGCTAGCTAGCTCTTGGAAGTGATGGCCTCTCTATGGTAGATGCAGAAAGCATGAAGAAACTTTCAAATTTGGCCCCATTGCTACTTAATTACATGCCACTGAAAAATCTCACTTGTAGGAAATTTCTTGTTACAAATTAGCCTACAAGTTCATCATTCAAAATATGACAAGAGCCCAGTAAAAATGCCAAATTTAAGGTCTATATTTTTACTTAAGTCTAAGATAAAAATCTAGGTTTAGTGCCATCAAACATTTTTTGGAGCATACTAAAATGTATCCTTGGAAATCCTTCCACATCGCTACTTTTAAAAATCAGCTCGCCTTTCTTTGTTTTTAAACGAATCTAGTCATATCTAAAACACCCAAGTTTCCTAAGATCTCATAAACATCACTGGCTTCTATGCCATCTGAAACTGATTTTGACAGGAACTGATTTGATGGTTTGTGCTTTTTCTGGCTAATGCTTGTAGAGTCATCTCTCTGTAGTTTTGAAATTTGCATGGCTGCCTTTTTGATTTTGCAAGAGTCAGTCTTCATCACGCAGGAATTATTCGAGTTTTGCTTGAAGAAGCTGGCCTTAGATTTAGGCTACAAGCACTTTTTACCATGGCAGAGTCCTTTTTTTTTTTTTTTTTTTTTCAGAGTTCTTATTTTTAAAACAGGTCCTAAACGCTCCCTACGTTTGGTTTGCTGCTGCCTCGTACTTCTCAATGATCGGTGGAAGGCCATTTCTTTGTTAGGTCATTATAAACGGCTTCCATGACAGCTGATTTCTGACTGTGCTCTTTTGGTATCGTTTCTTCTCACTCGTCTCAAGTTTGCCCTGCAAGTGTGCTAACTGAAGCCTCGGATCCGTGTCCCCTGATGCAAAAGAGATTTTCATAAGCAGCTCCTGGTCCGGAAAGTCCAGGGAAGCGCCCCTGGCGGCGGGAAGCAGTACTGCTCGGCCGGGCTCGATAAACAGGCAGCGGCGCAGGCGGCAAGGCAGGGAGGCTACGCGGGTGCGCCGCCGCCAACCGGTCTCTTCCTATTGAAAAAATTAGACTAAAACATTGTGTCCTAAGATGATGAAGGATTCACCTTTTTTGTTTTTGCGTCTGAAGAGCTAGTTATGCGATCTCCGGGGCCTCACAGAGAAAGTGCTCCACAGAATTCCTCAGGCCGAGAACTAGCTTCCCAGCAAGTTGTAGCAACATAGACTGTTCCCGTTCCAGAATCCTTCTTAGAACTGCACTAGTGCACGGCGGCTGCAAAAAAATGGGGGAACAAGGAGTGGGGTGGGCATCTTAGCGCCAATAAAAACTCGTCAACTCGCTGGCCTCCTCCAGACATCGCGAGATCTGCCTGCGAGGAAGCAGGGCTCCGCCCCCTGGTGTGTGCGCATGCGTGTACCTTTTAGCGCGCAAAAGTTTCGAAGCTTTCTGCCTGGCGGTAACAGGTAACCAAGTTTAAGGCTGAGGAGAAGTCGTCATGATGATACTCGGGATTCAAGTACAAAACACCACTTTCTTCGAGATTTTCACTTAAAACTCCACTTGTTTGTATACATGACAAAGGAATTGAAGTTGAGAGAGCCTGTTTTAAAAATAAGAGCAAGTTTTATATGTTTGGAAAAGATAACTCTGGGACAGCGTGAGGGGATAAATCTGAGGGGGTGACAGGATTTCTTTTTCTTCGCGAAGACCTTGAGAGGATGTGATGAGCTAAGGTAATGTTTACATGAAAAGGTGGGAACATTCCTTGACAGGTAAATGAAGACAGAAACTATATAGTGTACTTGAGAGATGAAGCTAGAAAGAATGTGGGCAGGAGATTTTTCTTAAAATACCTAAGCCTGTTAATAAACAGGAAGGCAGAAATGTCACACATTACTCCATGCTATATAAAGTGGAAATTGGAATGTCCCTAAGTGAGTGAAAACAAGATTTAAAAAAGCCTGGCGGGGACTGGCCAGAACAATTGAGATAACAAACATCAGTCAGGAATTTCGGAACTGTTTTGAAGAATGACTAATCTGGCCTCTTTCTCTCTCAGGATACATGGAACAGCTGCACAAGTACTGGATATTGTTCTGCAACATCTTAAAGGTACTACCGAAACCCCCAAGCGTCTCCCCCCCGCCCCCAAGGTACCGGGATCGAATTCTTGACCTTATGCTTGCAAGGCAGGCGCTGGACCCACTGAGCTAAATCCCCAGCCCAAGTGTTCTTTTTTCACTGGACACCTTCCGATAGAGTCCTCTGACCCACACCACCTCTTACTGACTCCATCATTAAGCCAGAATGAAATGATTTAGTGAAATGAATGGTGACATTTGGCTACTAACTCGCTCAGATATGCCACTCTGCACATACTTGAAAGCCTCCCAGTTATTTATGCATTAGAGTCTCCTGTGATATTGGGAACAGTTTTCTGCAGCCTAACCAGTATACAGTTACTCCTCAGTATCCCAAAGAACTATATATAGGAATATGAAGAAAATGAAATCCATGATGCTCAAATACCTTGTGTAACATGGAGTAATATTTTCATTTAACCTGTGTACATCTTCTTATAAACTTTAACTTATACAAGATTAGTTATAATAAATAAATATGTGTAAATGGTATATAAAAAGTTTCATTACTGTATTGCTTAGGGAATAATGACAAAAAAGTTGATGTTCAGTAATTTTAAAAATATTTTTAATCTATTGTTGGTTAAATCTGAGGATGCAGAAACCGTGGAAATAACTGTGTATAAAACTTTTGAGATGGGGTGTCATTATGTTGTCTTGGCTGGCCCCAAACTCCTGAGCTCAAGCAATCTTTTGCCTCAGACTTCTGAGGAGCTGGGACTACAAGTGTGTGCTAATACACGTGGTTCTATCAATATTTTGATCCATTGTGTACTGCCTGGAGTATAAGACACAGAAATGCTGATGATTACATAATTTTAGTGGATCAGCAAAAGAATGGCTAATAGATAAAGTCAGATGACTTCATCTGTAAGAACAACTATATAGAATCCACAGGATTGAAGCTAACAGTGACAGAGAAAGATCTAGGTATTAATATTTAGAATGGAAGAACTTTAGTAAAAAGCCAAAAGAATCTAGAATATGATGGTATGTGCCTATAATTCTTACTATTCAGGAGTCTGAGACAGGAAGATCACTTGAGCCCAGAAGTTTGAGACTATCCTGGGCAGAATAGTGAAAACTTGTCTCAGAGAAAAAGCGAAAAAAAGAAAGCTAAGCATGGTAGTTCCCTACAGAAGGTTTTTCTCAAATGCTTCACTTTAACAACCTAAACTATGCTTTGTAGCTGGACTATATGTGTGAAATTCATAGGAAGAACCCATAGATGTATTACATTATGATTTCTGGATGCTTTTTTTAGGAAGTGAGGTCATCCAGCCCTAAGAGGCATGATACTTAAATATGAAGTCAAAGAAATTCAGAATTAAGAGTCAGACCTGGAGTATAACTTTTGGATATGCCAATCACCTTGTATGATTTCTTAGACTCTTGGTTTCTCTATTTGTGAAATATTATTTTACATATTAGTATAAAGATAAAATGAAGTACTGTAAGAAAGACAACATGAGTATATAGAAAGAATCTAGTCTGTATAGTATATGATCAGTAAATGATAGTTTCTTCCATAAGCCTCCTAACATTTGTGTTTGCCACCTACTGAACTGTGTATTTTTATAGAGTCTTGTCTGCACATTAGAATCACTGGGGGAGTTGTTGTTTTTTTTTTTTTTAAGTTCATGCGAGTATATAATGATCACATTCTTTGTGGGGAATTGATACATGTGCATAACAGCATAACACATCTCTCATTCCCTGAGACAGGGTCTTGCTTTGTAGTTCAGGCTGGCGCTGAGTTCAGCCTCAAACTCACATCACAGCAATCCTCCTGCCTCTGCCTCCTGAGTGCTGGGATTACAGGTGTGAGCCACCACGCCTGGCACTGTGGTATGTGGTACTGATTGCTGCTGGGGTGAGTCTCCATGCCCAGTATTGTTACATGGTTACCGGGGGTTGAACCTGGGCCCTTGCACTTGCAGGACAGGCTCCAGAACCACTGAGCTATATCCCCGGCCCAACACACCTTTTTTTTTGAGGTAGGTTCTTGCTTTGTACTTCTGGCGGGCCCTGAGCTCACTATGTAGCCCCAGGCCAACCTTGAACTCAACAGCAATCCTCCTGCCTCTGCCTCCCAAGTGCTAGGATTACAGGTGTGAGCCACCATGCCCAGCACTGTGGTGTGTGGTTCTGATTGCTGGTGGACATGAGTCTTCACACTCAGCATTGTTGTATGTGGTTACCAGGGATCAAACCTGGGCCCTTGCACTTGCAAGACACGCACTGGAACCACTAAGCTAAATCCCTGGCCCACCTGATGTTTCTTTAAAGCTTTCCATTTTGCAACTAAGGTTGAGAACCACTGATTTAAAAGTTCCCTCTAGAGCCATAGGCTCTAGGCCACTGGCTGGACTCATGGAGGATGTTGCCTTGGGTTCTAAGCCTTCAGCTGAACTTATGTGGGACACTGCAGTAGGATCCAGAACCTTGGCTGGATTCTTTGGGTCTCTGGAGTGCCAAGAGATCTCTTACACTCCTGTGCATTTGACTTTTTGGAGGAATATTATAAAATAATCCTATAAGTTGTATCCTTTATTAAATCTATTGCCTTGTAAACCCTGACTACATCAGCTTATGAACTCAATCTGTTCCCAAAGGTTGGGAATTTAATTAACTCAAGTTATTTGTAAGGCTGGTCATAACTTATGGGCCCACTGTAATGTCTGTTGCTTTAATACATGGTAAGGGTTGGGTTGTGGAGTGGAGTGAATTTTTACAGCCTGTACCACTACGCTGGCAGGATTGAAGTGTATGCCTGTGGGTGTCCTCATGGGATAGGTATAGGTGGACGTGCCTGTGAAGCAGGCTGTTGATGATGAAGCCTCTTGCTGTAACCTGTCAGTTGATATGACTGCTCTGACCACATGAGTGACTTTGTTGGAACTGCCAGATTAGAAAAGTGAAGTTCAAGCCTGTCCCTGTAGTCCTTCAATGAATAGAGAATTGCTTGGAATAGGAGAGGTGGCATGTCAAGGAGACAAATATCTAGTAGAACAATTCTGATAGATTATACATTTATTGCCAGAAATGGAATTAGAAATAATTCAGATGTTGAAACCACCATAGTACTTTAGTCATTGGATTGCAAGACCCAAATGTGATGGGAATGGCCAAGAATAACTTTCGCCACATGGGGTAACTTGTCTCTTAACTGGGTCTGTTCTGAAGAAGCAAGTATACAAGAGTGAGAGACAGATAAGCATGCTAGACAGATTGTTCCCTGTCTCAGATGGTAGTAGAATGAACCAAAGGCAAATAGTGCTTCAGGATTTTTTGCTACTGGAGAGCACTGGAACTTTAACACAGGAAGCAAAGCAGGAAAAACTTTAGACTCAACTAGAAAAAAGAAGTATAGTTACAGGGCTGGAGTTGTAGTTTTATGGTAGAGAGTGGGCTTAGCATGCACTTGATTCCAAGTTCAGTTCCCAGCACCAAAACAAGCCAAAAAATGAAAACAAAAGCAAAGTCAAATTCCAAAAAATGTAGTTAGGTCTTTTCTGCTTTGTGGATGTCAGATGCCTACCAGATTTTGTTTTATGTTGTACTCTATACTATATGTAAAGATTGTTTCTTATTCGTCTTTCTTTCTGCCTCTTTTTGGGATCTAAAAATAAAATTCTGTAAAATTTGTGTTATTCAGTAATGACAATAGCTTCCTTAGATACAGTGCAAGGGTTCTGTTGTTGTTTTTTGTGGTGTTGGCTATAGAACCCAGGACCTCACACATGCCAAGCAAACATCCTGCCACTGAGCTACCTTCTCAGCCTAAGTAAAAGGCTTTTGAAGAGGATTTTGAAGGCGTTTTTGAAGAATTGTGAGAACATCACCGGAAGGCCGAGGAAGAGAAGGGGCTTAGCCTTTCACCAGAGAACAGTGATGATACTAGCTCACGGTAGTACCAACAAAGTAAGATGATACTCGTCCTATTCTCACCCTGAAGAGGTCACTGACCAGAAAGGGCAAGATCTGAGGCCAGACAAATATCTGAGTTGGAAAAGGCAAGGAGAGCAAAGTCTTTTTCTAAATTTATATGTCCTTATTTACAGCAGGTACAAACATGAAGGGGGAAGAAAAGCCTAAGATTTAAGTCATGTGATAAGCTTTAATTATTCTATAGGACTGAATATTTGACTATTAATTCAATTTAAAATGACCAGAAACAATAATGGGACCACCCAAGTGCTAATTCATAAATAGAAGAACCAACTCCTGCAACATGTTCTCAGAGACCATGGGAAATAAAAGTTAAATTGCTTTGGGTTAATCCCCAAATTCATTCTTTTTGTTGTTGTTGTTGTTTTGAGACAGGGTCTCACTTTGTAGTTCAGGTTGGCCATGAGCTCAGCCTCAAACTCTGCCTCCTGACAGCTGGGATTACAGGCATGAGCCACCACGCCTGGCACTGTGATATGTGGTACTGGTTGCTGTTGGTCGTGAGTCTGCATGTCCAGTATTGTGTGTGGTTACTGAGGATCGAACCTGGGTCCTTGTGCTTGCAAGACAGGCACTGGAACCACTGAGCTAAATCCCCGGCCCCCCAAATTCATTCGTGTTCGATCTGCACTAATACTAATGTTGAGCACCTGCTTTATTTTTTTAGATCATAGAGATATAAAGATGGATTGGATGTGTTCTTCCCTTCAAGGATCTATGAACACAATGAAATGTGATATGTTTAGTAATAGAATAAATAAACATGAAAATTGAAGCAGTATAGTCAAAAGGAAGATATGGCTGAGGTGTGTATCAGTGGTAAAATGCAAGGTCCTTGGTTCGGTGTCTGATCCAGCAGGGGAAAGAATGAATATGAGAATATGAATTAAATTTGGAAGGACAGGAGGAACATGGAGCCACATAGAAGATAAAACCCAGCAGATTTTGAGATGGAAGGAGATATTCACAGAAAGACAAGATAGAGAAACTGCATCATTGCAAGCATGAAACATATAGTGTGGGGTCTGTAGGGGAGCACTATAAGCAGTGTGAGGGGATATGCAGTCTAATGGGTATCTAAAATAGAGGGTGAAGTAGAGGTTGGAAGTGGTGAGGCATTTAGACTGGGGTTAGTAGCAGGTTCACCCTGGAGAGCGGACAGGAGTTTAAAAACTGAGGGCCGGGGAGTTAGCTCAGTGGTTCTGGCGCCTGTCTTGCAAGCGCAAGGCCTGGGTTCGATTCCCCGGTAACCACATACCATACTGGGCGTGGAGACTCACGCCCAGCAGCAACCAGTACCACATACCACAGTGCCGGGCGTGGTGGCTCACGCCTGTCATCCCAGCACTCGGGAGGCAGAGGCAGGAGGATTGCTGTGATGTGAGTTTGAGGCTGAGCTCAGGGCCAGCCTGAACCACAAAGCGAAACCC
>PVIR01044814.1:0-11028 GCA_004026965.1 Petromus typicus
ATAGCATAACAGAAAATGAGGTGGTACCAGTCATCGACCTTGCCTTTTATCAGGTTCTTTGAAGCTTCCTTTCTTGAAAGTCTAGTCTTTCCTGTGAGAAGTTTAACTTTCTTGTTGGAGACGGGTTTATGGAAGCCATGAAAACACACACACACACACACACACACACACAAACACACACACACACACACACACACACATCTTTGTAGATGAGGCTTCCTGTACAGCGGCATAGGCAAGGGTACCCTTCCTGGATACTTCATGACAACTTAGCTTCCATTGAATAACTCAACATCTTCTTCGCCAGTGCTCTAAGCAACAAAATTGTCTTTTCACATTCTGCCAAGATTTCTTAGTCAAAAATATGTGAAAATAATCTCTGCTACTTTAAAGTACTGTCTTCTAAGAATCTGCTGTGGAGTAGAATGTGAGGTAAAGTATGGTTTTTAAAAATGTTATGCTTTTTACTATTGGAGAATTGTTTCCAAGAATTCAAGGTTATGATATAAGAGTTGGGGCTATAGTTCAGTGGGTCTAGTGCCTCCTGTTAAGGGCAAAGTCCTGAACTCAATCCCAAATGACACTAAAATAAATAAATAAGACTAAAGGAGGAAGTGTATATATATATATATATATATATATATATATATATATATATATATATATATATATCTTAAACATATTTTAGACATTAGATGCTTCTTTATGGAATCTTTCAGATCTGGGGACTTTTTGTATACTATGCAACTGATCTGAGTCATAGCAAAGCTATGAGTCTGTAGTCTCAGCACTCCGGAAGCCTGAGGGAAGAGGAGTGCAACCTGGGGCACAGTTTGTGATTTACTGAGATCATGTTTGAAAAAAAATCAAAAGCACTGAGGATATAGCTCAGTTTCTAGCCCCCAAACCTAATAAATAAATAAAAATGTTAAAAAGCAGAATTTTAAAAATTTTAAACAGTTGACTCACGTGATAGTCAAAAATCAATGACATGGTCAGTATGTTATATAATGTTTTACCTTAAAAGCCCATTCAAACAGACAATATAATAATATGAATCATTATTTACAACTTTTAGGATTTTAGACTCCAACCAAGTTTTGATATTTTTTGAACTACTGTTGTTAATATATGCCAAACATAGAGAAAAGTAACAAACAGTAGTTGTTGGGTGGGTTGAATTCATTACATGAAACAAACTCTCAGCCAATGAAAAGAAAAAGAAAACAAAAAGCTTCCAGTACTGTGTTTTTAAAAAGGAAATGCCGTATCAACAATTCTGTTGTTAAAAGAAGAAAAACAGAATAGCAAAGAAAAATACATCAAAGGCAAAAAGAACATCAATCAAAATGTAAAATATGTAGCTTAATAGAGTAATTTTGTAAAATTACATATCTTAGTGTTTAAATTTTGATAAAATGTGTTTCTTTCTGGGCTGCTGCAGAGGGAAGCAGCCTAATATCCCTAATCTGCCCTTCATCTAGTTACCATAGCAAAATCAGGACTGTTTACAAATACTCATTATGGCTTGGCTGTTTCACTAGATGTTCATTTTTACTGAGCTCTTTTCTGTGTATGCAGAGTGAAATTTGTGTTATTTAAATGACAAACATATTTTCTCTCTTTTAAAAAAATACTCAGACATTTGTGGGAGTTAAGATTTCAGAAAAGAAAAAAGTTAGAAAAAAAAGAAAAATAAATTTTTGTATTTTTGCATTTTCTGGGAACATACAAGTGTTTAAATTACTGTAATATTTTATGCCAAAAGAATAAACATCACATTAGGACTATGTGAAGTCAGCAATAGGCAGTTAGTATTTATAATTTCAAAAGAGGGATATTTTTAATTTTTAATATATACTATTTAATGATTAATGTTTAAATGTTGCATTTCTGTTATGTGTTATTTATTTTATTATAGCATAACAAAATACTTATTCCTAATTCTTACAAAAATTTCATATTCTTTTAGATATAGTATCAAAATTAGAGTACAAATTTAATAAAATATGCTAATGTGTTCATTATCATTTTTCTTGGAAAATAGTGAAATTATAATTTATCTTGGTTATCTTTCTGACATAACATTATTTTTTCCTGAATTAATCAAAATATTGCATATTTGTTGAAAATTGTGATCATTAATGGGAGCACTGACTTTACTGAGTCATTCTGTAGTTTTAACACGTACATAATACCTAAGTTGGTGCATCACTTAATCTGTAGTTTTTGGGGTAGTCTTCATATGTTGACGAATTGCTTTAAATCTCCTTTCCTTTATCTCTCTGTTTTTATAAGCAAATATCATGTTGGATAATAGAAGAAGACTTTGCATTGTTGGTCTCAGGACATGTAAGACTAGCATTTTGGTAGCAGGAAAAAGTGGAAAATTTTTACTCTATTCCTGATTGACTTTAGGTGTAAGGCCTGGTATCTTGATTTTGACAAGCCATCACATTTATTTATTCTTCCCAAGAATAAATACATTTTTGTAATATTCTATATTCCCCACTCTTTTATAGAACATTTAACTAAATATTCCTTGAAAGAGTAGAAGTTCCAATGAAATCATTGATTACTTGAAATAAGGAAATCAAGCAACATTTAAAGTGTAAAGGTCGGATATTGAGAGGAGATACATGAAGATTCATGAGAAATCTCTCTACTATCAATTTGAAATGATACATAAGAGCTCTTCGGTGGGAGATACAAGAGTAAGAAGTGCACTGTATCAAGTAACAAGACATCAGTAGATAGATAGGAATGAAGAAGCAGACATTTCATCCCTCCGCCCCTCAAAAAATATGCATTCATTTCTGATGAGATGCATACATCATGGTGTGATGTTCCATCTATTGTAGCCTTGGGAGTTTTACGAAGTTTAAATTTTTTTGAATTTAATTATGAAATTTGAAAGTTTATCATGATGATGAAGGGCTTCATTGCTATAATCTAACAAATAAAATTAAATGTCATAAAAGTTATACTGTGGGTTTGAAGTCCATACTATGCACAAAGACAGTTGTCTTCCAATCTGCTTCACTTAGTAGTGTTTTAAACTTCACATAGGAAGGAATATTTTTATCGGTGCTATGAAGTTGGCAGAAGTGAAGTCTGACAATAACTGAAGAACAAATAACACAGGAATATCCATTACTATGAGAGGCTGAAGAATAAGAAAGTAAGTGAATTTAATGCTGTTGCATATGTGCATAATAAGTAACACTGATTTGTGAAAGAGAGAGACAGAGATAGAGACAGAGAGCCATAGAAACTACACTGCAGTTCTGGCTTTGTGTAGCAGTTCCTTCTAGCATGACAGTTGCTCTGACCCATAAACTCAACTCTAATCTATCATGCAGCTACATTGTAGTAGCAGAGAAGCAAGAATTCGGTTATAATTAGCTAATGATTGCATCTAACAAAACAGTTTAGCTTTCCATGTCTGCATTACATGCTTCCTAACTTCTATTGCATTAAACATTCTCTTTGCTTATAAAGTAAGAGAAAGTGCTCTTCCATTAATGAGCATGCCGGTCCTCTTTAATTAGGAAAGCTCTGTTAAGAATGAAGCCAGGTCCTGTATAACTACTCTGTAAAATTCACCATTAATCTCCACACCACTCTGAATATGAATGAGAGTTGTTTTCTAAATGATCCACAATAGTTATATCATTCACCTTTCCTAAAGTTCTTAAATTTAGCATTTGATGGCTGGTCAAAATCAAGATACCAGGCCTTACACCAAAAGTCTATCTGGAATAGAATAAATTTTTCCACTTTTTCATGTTACCGAAATGATAGTTTTGCATGTCCTGAAACCCACAATGCAAAGTCTTAGGCATTGTCCTGCTCCAAAAGAATCCTTCAAATACAATGACTCTAATAGGAAACACTGGCTCAAAATGAGGTCAGTTTATGAGTTTTCTGTAGTTATAAACAGTGTGTTTATATAGTAGCATATACTCATTAGAAGAACTTCTCTTGGAGAATCTAAATATTAAAGGTGAAGAGACATCTCCACTATTTAGTGACAGTACATTCTGGCAGACAGGGAAACAGTAGGCTAATAGATCCATGAGGGCTGGAAATAGTCATGTACAGCTACAACCATAGTTACCAGGAAGCGTGGGAATCACAAACTGGAAGTCAGCCTAGGCAATGTGGTAATTTAGCAAAAATATTCCAAAATTTAGAAAAAAAGAAACAGAGAGAGAGAGAGAGAGCACTAGGATATAGCCCTATGTTGTTCAATGTGTCAAATTCCTACAAAAAAAAAAAAAAAACTAAAACAAGAATCTTGAGATGATTCTTCTCTAGTAATTACTCATGGTAAAATTTCTGAGAAACGATGAAAAATTGAAAGAATCTAGGAAAAGGGAGAGAAGCTAGCAAGAAACTAACTAGTGTTTAAGGATCTGTTTTCTGGGTATAGGGTAGAATGATGGGGAATTTTATCAGTCAGTCATATTTTTCAAATCAACCAGATTAAGAGATTACTGAAGAAGTTGTTGCATCATTGCACTGGACCACTGATGCTTGTGATGAATGTGTGGTTACGTGCTGGTGCCTAGGTGGAGGTGAGTCACTTGGGTCCAGCCTTTGAAGGGCACACCTTGCTCTGGCTGTTTTCTTGACTCTTCTCGCTACCATGAAACCAGCAGCATTGTACCAACACACCTTTTTGCCTTGATATTCTTACATGGGAGCTGGAAGTTTGGAGAGAATTTCTGAAACTCTGAAACTTTCTTTTTTTAAACCTTTCATCTTTGGGTGAGGATGTGAAGTATTTTGTTTTTATGAGGCCCAGAACTGTTGGCAAGTTTGAATTTTCTATTAAAGTCTGTACCATAGCATTTTTTGTCTTTAGGTCTCCCTGAGTTCTACCAATTTCATCAAGATTTCTATCTTGTTACAGTTATGACATAAATTTTACATCATATGCTCAGTCTCAACATAGACATCAATTTTCCATAATTTACTTTCACAAAGAACTTCATAACTACCCTATTAACATAAAAGCCATCATTAATTCTTATTTATTATTATCCAATAAAATCTAACGCAATCCCTTAAATTTGCTTAACTGGTCTCAACAAACCTCTTCTCAAAAATGGATTGCCTAGACATATCCATATTCTGTATCAGCCCACATGATATGGGCTGGTAGTTTTCATAGGAGGACCTGGGAGGACCACTGAGAAGACAGAGAAATGTGGAATCTTCTCATCAAAAATCTCTTCTAAATGTCTTTTTAGTAATGACAACAATATTAGTTCCAAGTAATAAAAAGAATAGAAAGGGTGGAATATAATGATAGGCTCCAAAGTCAAGCCAAAGTTAAAATACAGTTGTGTGAGATTCTTAAATAGAAGAAACAGCCCAGACAAATATCCTTAGGCAAAAATATGTAGAGAGAGGTAGAGCAGCACAGGGCAGATGGTGTAAAAGAGGCTAGTCAAGAGATATACATAACAGAAAAGAGATAGTGTAGGACTTTATGAGTTACTGGAAAAAACTTTGATTTATTCTCAGAATTCCAGGGGATTAATGGTGATTTTTGTAGAGAAGTTCCATGATCTGACTTCACTTTTAAAAGAGCTTGGAGAATGTAAAGAGGATCGGCATGCTAATTAGTGAAAGAGCACTTTCTCTTCCTTTATAAGCAAAGGGAATGTTTAATATGATGAAGTTAGGGAGAATGTAATGTAGATATAGGAAGTTATTATACTGGTTTTGTTAGCCATGATCATTAGCTAATTATAACTAGACACTTTCTTTAGCTTATCCTTTTCCTGTCTGATGACCTGTACTGTCATTAAATAGTACAAGTGTCGCTTTACCTCCAGGAGAAGCTTTCTTTAGTTCTCCTAACTCTTATGTAACTCTGAAGAAAATTTTGGATTTATTCTAGATACACTGTATTAGAAACTTTAGGTATAAGGACCATCACGATTTCACATCCTAATACTTATGAACCACATATTCAGAATAAAGTGAAAGACTCAACTGTACTTTGTGATGTTTAATATAGAATTGATACAGGGGAGCAGGTACAACTTTCAGCCTGCTCGAGATCTGAAATGTGAATTAGTCTTCTCTAAAACTGAAGAATGAACTCTGGGAGCAATGGGGACTAAGGGTAGGAAAAGTTTATTGAGAAAGCTTTAGCCTAACAGAGATAGAAGGGACACCTGAAAGTGGGGGAGCCACACACCTTGCTTCCTATGGGGTTTTTATGGAGCAAATTCATGAGGTTCAAGGTCAGACAAAACTATAGTCAACCAGTTACATTGCAAGTATAGTCACTTAGGTAATATTGATTAAAGAGGAATCCAGTGGGAAAGTAAATCAGATAACAAGCTACAAGGATTTTCAATTATGGATCTTTCCTGGGAGGATGAACCAAAAATCTGATGCCTTTTTTTTCCTCCCAGGAAGTTTACCCCTATTTATAATGTCAGTCACTTGTTTATCCTACATGGAAGTGGTAGCCTGTTTTTTTTTTTTTTTTTTTTTTCAATGCTGAAAGTGTCTCCATTGGTTGGCTCTTTGATTTTCTTCCAAATTGGCTCCTCAAGGGCTCACTCTATCTAACTGCCTATGAAGTAAATAATTAGCTTATCTGCCTACAACAATATCACTGCCAGTATCCTTGTGGATTTGAGTGTCATTAATCAATGTTAGATACAAGTCATCTCAACCGTTCTCTTGCCCATGACTCTGCTATTCTTTATCTACACACATGTGTGTATGTACAGTTTTTAAACATGAGTGACTAATTCAGGCTATAGAGCAACAGACAGCTGTATATATTCATTTAGAGTTAGACACAAAAAAGGTTATAAGCCAGATGTAAGTAATGTCCAAAATTAATAGGCATGTGAGCTGAAGTTTGGATTCAGAGTGACACTAAAAGGCTCAGATGTCAAAGGTTTGGTTTCTAGCCTGTGGCATTATTTTCTATTGTTGACCTTTAAAATGTAGTGACTAGTTGGATAAAATTATGACTATAGGAAAATGCCCTTGAAGGAGGGTGTGGAGACTCTGCAACTTTCTCTTGCTTTCTGCCTCCTCTATCATGAGGTAAACAGCCCTCAGCTGTCACAAATCCCCACCGTGTTGTTCTCTACCACCATAAGTTCAAAGCAAAAGGAGCCAGAAATCCATCTGGAAAGCTCTGATGCATCACATGAATAAAAACTTTTTGTCCTGTAAGTTATTAGCTTGAATATAAATAGCCAGGGTAGAAACCTGACAAACACATTGGAATTAACCAGAAAAGAGATGATTTGCCATGAAATTGACTTAATCAGGTAAAATCCCTTAAGAGTGAGCCTGAGATCCAGCTGAACTCAGAAAATCTCCTTCCTGATTTGATGGCATGAGCAGCCATTTGGGAAAGTGCTCAGGGTCAAGAAGTGTACACAGCTTCTGGGATCTGCCAGTGTCCTTTCATACCCAACATAAGACATTTGTCAACCTCTAGCACAGAGCTGTAAGAAACAAAGCCATATAAGCTCTTAAATAAGCTTTGAAGAGGCTTCCTTCAGCCTCCAGGTCAGAATGAAGTACAACTGACACCATGTTCACATCTTCTGAGACCCCCAGCTGAGTAGTCAGGTAAGTTATGTCCAAACTGGACCTACAGAAAAAGTGAAATAATAAACGTGTGATTTTAAGCTATAGATTTTAGTCATAAAAAGTTAACAGCTGAAGTTCCTCATAGCATATAAGCATAGGAATATATTTTAAGTATAATCTGTTTGTATAAATTTGGATATTAAAAAAACATCCTATTTTATTTGTTTCTATCTTTCTCTGTTTTACATTGGAGCAGGAAAACCTTAGAATATTTCTATGGTGCTGTTTAAAAAAGTATCAAGATACTAACCTACTGAGTGAACTAAAACACACACACACACACACACACACACACACACACACACACACACACACACGACCCAGACTTGCTCAAAAACCTGTTTCCTAAAACCTTCATAACACTTAGAAAACCCTGAGGCAAAAGCAAATATTTTCTATTGCCACATAGAGACCTTTGTGAAAGGTGAATACATAGCCATCAGCTTGAAATTCACACCTAATAAGTTCTGTATTAGAAGAACAAAAATAATTTCACACCAAGGAAAGATGAGCATGAAAGCAGAAAACAGAAAGTAGAGTATATACGTCCATCTTATACTTTCTGACCCTTAGTTAATCCTAAGGTACACATAAGTAACAGATAAACTAGTTTTTAAAATATTAGCTTTGTACTTGTTTTATTATGTAAGATTTTCATGTCTCAAAATTATACTTAAAGAAAAACTCTTTAAACACAACTCTTATTTTGCTAGGGGAAAGAAAGGCAGAGAAACTCAGGTCTTCCTATAATAATTTTTTAAGAGTTTTACTGCTAATTATGAAGGAAAAGAAACAGCCCACTGTAGTGGAATATTGGTGGAAAAGTAATAAAATTTCAAACATTTTTAAGTGTCCAAGAAGTCTCTTACATTGATCCATAAGGTATGTACTCTTTAAAAAATCTGCATATACTGCCCATTTCCATAAATACAGCTCTATGTCATTTATTACCCTTCCCCCTTTTCTCTGCTTTGTTTTTCTTCATAATTACAATTGTATCATGTGCCTTGGTCCTACTGTTACAACTTTTCTCTCAATGCTCCCCTGAAAGCCTCATGTGTTTATAGGTGGGGATTTGGGAAGGTGCTTATTCATGTAGGTACGAGGCTCTTCAGCGGATTCACCCACTTGTGAGTTTCTAGCTGAATATGATGCTGGGAGATGAAGGGTGGTTGAAGGAGGTGGGTCCCGGGGTGTGGCCTGCAGAGTGTATCTTCTTCTCTGACCATGACATGAGATGTTTCTCCCCTCCGTGTTCGCCTGCTGTGCCAACTGACCTTAAAGTCAACTATGTACTAACTAACAACATGTGAGCCAAAATCAACCTCTCCCCTTTTATCTTGTGTCAGATATTCTATGTCACAAGAAAAGCAATGATATAATAACAAGCCACCTGCCCTCCACTCACAGATGTGGACTACAGAGTTGTAGACTGTTAAAACCGCACTCTCTCCTCTTACGCTCTAAGCATGTAAATCAGCACCACTGTCACTGTTAAATCTGGTGACCTGGGTGTCGAGTGGTTAATTTCTAGTCTAAGGAAGCATAAGTTCATGTTAAGTTCCCTTCAAATTGCAACCTTTCCAAACTTTTCAAAACTTCATTTGAAGCTACATGTTCTTTAAATTTGTATGTAAGAGTAACACATTGCCTATACTCACAGTTAAGATCCTCACCCTCAGTCATTTGTATTTTTAACCCACGTACTCAAATCCAGAATCTTACGTTCATCCTGGAGGTGAACATCACATGTCCTGAACTCCTCAATTTGCCTTATTTTACTATTAGCCCGGTAATGGCTGTATGCCTTTACTTCTTAAGTAGGTCATTTTTCTGCTGTACTCTCCCAATCTTTGCTCCCTAAACTGTCTAATTTAACTTTAACAAATATATAATTGTTTTTTCCTATAAAAGACCTGTGATAATACATATGAAAAAGAGGAGAATCAAGTATTAAGTAATTCTCTAATACGCTGTATATTATTATGAGCATTTTGTATAGAAAAATTATGAGTCTGAAGACAATGATGTTTAAGTAAGATTATCATTAAAACAAAAGTATTATATATAAATATTAATAATACTGCAGAAATATAATGGATAGAATAAAATGAATATATGATCTAATAGCCTTCAGTTGATGTTGTACACAATTTATTATTTTAAATAATAAATTTAGTTTATTGATACATTTTAGAATTAGATTATGATCATATTCCTCACTGGCAATTTGCATCCGTACATAATATATCTTTTTCCCCCTCATTATTTACCCCTATAACCTTTTCCTTTTAAAATTTTCTATTTCACAATATCAACTATACATATTACAACTCATTTACAGCTTCATTTTCTCATACCAGAGAAAAGATGATATTTACACATCTTTGACTTATTTTGTGAATATACCCAGTAGGGATATAGCAAGGTCAAATAATACTTCTATTCCTAGTTTTTTAAAGAATATCCACATTGATCTCCATAGTGGTTGTATGACTCTACAGTCCAATCAATAGTGAAGAAAAGTTCCTTTATCCCCACAGTCCCACCAGCATCTGTTATTGGTAAATTTCTTGATAGCAGCCATTCTTTCTGGATTAAGATGAAATCATAGTGTTGTTTACATCTGTGTCTCTTGAATGACCAGTCATGTTGAGCATTTTCCCAGTGTTTCTTAGTTGCTTTTCCTTCTTCATCTGAAAAATTTCTATTCATATCAGTTGCTCATTTTTGGATTGGGTTTGTTAGTTTAAGGGGTCTGATTTTTTTTTTTTTTTAGTTCCTTATATATTCTAGATAGCAGACCATTGACTGAGCTAAAGCTATAAATTTTTTTTCCCATATTGTAGGTTGTCTTTCTGCTCAATTGGTAGTTTCTCTTGCTGTGAAGAAACTTTTAAAATAAGTTGTACACAATTTAAATGGCTTGTAAAATTATCCAATAATCCTACACATCAATATGATCTGTGGAGAAGCCTGACTACAGGTTGATTCTCAGTTTTTGGCTTTTTTTTTTTACATAAAATCTATGGGTTCTTAGACATTACTCTTTGTGTTGTCTGATTATTTATCTGTATAAGGGAGATAATAACTTTTATGTATAGAAATAGACAAATTTTAAAATACAATGTTCATTCAATTAATCTTAAATATTATATTATTTTCATTATGGAGTTCTTAAAAGAGATATATGTTAAGGAATATGCTTCAAGTTATATGGTCAATATAGTAATAGAGACTGGATTAAAATATAAATGCATTTTACTCCATAATACATAATTATAATAGTATTTATACATTCTTTAAACAGTAGAGATTTAGAAATACAAAATTCAATTCAAACCATGTTTCCCTTTGTGGGAAAAAATTATATATATATATATA
>PVIR01044815.1:0-11027 GCA_004026965.1 Petromus typicus
GGTGTGTGAGTGTGAGTGTGTGAGTGAGTGTGTGAGTGTGAGTTTGTGTGAGTGTGTGTGAGTGTGTGAGTGTGAGTTTGTGTGAGAGTGTAAGTGTGTGAGAGTGTGAGTGTGTGTGTGTGTACACATGTGGAGCCACATTTCAAACCCTTCACATTTCCTTACAAAATATTTCAATGGCACTTCGAGATTTCACATTTTAATGAAGTGACCACTGTTTTTACATTAAATAAAAACTATTTTAATGAATCAAGCTTTTCTGAATTCATGATGTTATTTATCCACTCATTCTATGAATATTGTTTATTTAGCAGTTATATATTCACCTACACTACTATGGGTCAATTGTCTTCAAATTCACTTAAGAAAAATCCCAATTGGAAAATTGTCGTGTTCAAATAACATAACCTGTTCCACAATTTGTTTAAGTACTGGACATTAATTATTATCTAAAGAAAATTTTGTTTTGAGGAGAAAAATATTCTTAAAGTGTAAAGACAAATTATTCTACTTAAAAGTGTAATACCTTTAAATATCAGCCAAATATATCTGGGAAATTAATGTTTGAAAATTTTCTATGAAAAAATCTATAAGCTATTCTGATGAATATGAATCATAATTCCTACTGCTCTGTAAGTTATAATACATACTGAGCTAATATAATATATATGTATATTTGTATTCTATTTCAAATATTATCACATAGGCTTTATATTACCTACGTAAAAAATGTATGGAAAGACAGAACAATTGATGACATTCACAATAATCTCATGAATATGTGAAGTAATATAGATATAAATATATAATTATTTTATATAAAATAACAAAAGCATAGAGTCGGTTGACATATATGTATATATAAGGTGGTTTACACATGACTTTAAGAGAAATAATAATGGAACAAAAAGTTGTCCTGTTCATACTCACTTTAAAGAAAAACTATTCTTTTATGATTTGGAATAAAATGACAAGAATAGAATGATGACTATAATACAAATACTTACAATGAGCTTTGTGCTGAAGAAACACTGGCAATGTGAATAATATAGTGACTACATGTGACTACGTAAGATAAAGCAGGCAGCACAGGGACAGACGATTTGTGCCTCCCAGGAGGAGGGCAGCGGGAAGGAATCACATACCCAGAATTTTTCTTTTCTTCCTTTTGCTCCTCGCAGTGTACCCCACCTACAAATAAGAATACACAGCTCCAATAAGTAACTTGCCTGGTGAGAGCGCACAAAGCTGTTCCTGTCTCTGTTAGATGTTGTTTGCTTCCCCCCTTTCACAGTACAAATGTGCCCACTGCCCACAGAAAGGACCTTACACTGCTTTTCGTCACCCTAACCTTCTTCGCATGCAAAGAATAAACATCTGTATCTGAACAACATGAAATCAAAGACCGAAGTCCTAAGGTACCGGAGCATGAAAGTTTTAAAGTGTTTAAAGAAACATCTTCTCTTTACATCCGACCCTCTGAAACTTTATTATGGATGAAACAAGTGAAAAATTTCCAAAATACGGGTAAACATTAAAGTGGAAATATGCATAATTGTTATGGATAAGAGATCTTAAATAAAATTCATATATACATATTACTTTATAAATTAGTAAAATACGTAAATTCTGTGAAAACATATATGTACGGAAATAGAACCTTACATTCTCAGTACTGATTAATTTTCACTGTAGGATAGAATATTCCATAAAAAACTTGAAAATAACCTGTAATATTTTATTTTTCTGTTAACTAAATCTAGTAGGTAAGTATTATTCACATATTATATTTACTGAGGTAATAAACACTTGTTCCAGATCATATAGTGGACAATAACTGAGCGATGTCCCCAAATCTCACGTTCTTCTTCACATAATGTTGAAATACTCCTGTAATGTCCAGCTCACAGCTGAACAACACTCCAGAGGGGAGAAATCACACTGAGTAGCACTTTCACGCCATTTGGTGGGCTGTGAAAATACACTTATGTCTGCTACACTGCTCCTCATTAACCTGTCCCAGTTATCCCAAAGCCCGTCATCGCAACGCCTTCCTGCAAGCCACGCTGTGATAATGCAAACATTCCTAACAGAGATTTAAGTGTGTTGCTAAAGTATTTTCTAGCATGTCATTTGCAGAAGGCTGTTTTTAACAGGGTGCAGCAGGGAATGATAGTCCCATAGGAGAAAGGCGTTAGCTAATGATGGCAGGTGTGTGGTAGTTACTTGGACATTCATATTACAATCGGAGCCTGTGTCTTGACCGTGAGGGGCGAGAGGGTGCGGAGGGCTGGGACATCCCTGAAAGACAGCTGCTCTCTCTCTCACTCCCAAGAGAGGCCAGGAGGGGTGACTGTGCTAATGACCACTGTGTTGTTGCTTTGCTGTAAAATAGTATCATGGACTGAATATCGTGGGCAGTCTAATATGTAAGATTGGTTCAATGTAGAAAACCATTTTGTAATTTTATAATTACATTTGCATCTTTTTTAAAAGAAAAGTCATCACTAATTATAAAAGTTACCAATCACAAGACCAACAGATGTTCAAAGGTGATTCCCCACTTCAGAGTAGTAGCTCACACCTGAGCTTTTATTTATTTATTTATTTATTTTGACAGGGTCTCACTTTGTAGCTCAGCCTAGCCCCGAACTCACTATGTAGCCCAGGCGAGCTTCGAACTCACAGCAAACCTCCTGCCTCTACCTCCTGAGTATTCCTGACATTTCTTTTGTTTCTGACAGTTATTACAGAAATTTCAGAAAGGCTTAATTACTCAAACCCTAAGTGTTCTGTTATGTTACATCAGGCTCATTCAGCTATGGGATTATAGAAGCTGGACAGAGTCCCCTGTCTACAATTCCAGCAGATGACGGCAAAGTTGTAGCCTGTCCTGTTGGAGGCACTAGGAAGAATTCTAAAAAGGAGCTCACCATCAAGAGGGGCGTGGAGCCCACGGAGGATCCCCGAGTCTAGGATCAGCCTGGGCAACTCAGTGACTTCCTGAGACATTGTCTGAAAACATAAAGTCTGGCTGGCGAAGTGGCAGCGAGTGGGACAGGAAGGACAGAGCATGTGACGCACAAAATACAAGAGAAATGTTCCAGAGGAACACTGCATTTGTTCACAAACACCTCGATACGCTGTAGGAGGCTCAGAAACAGAGCCAGCTCTGGGCGTATGAAATCCACACAAATAAGACTCAGCTGGTCACATCACCACACAACTCCAGCAACAACTCCAAGGGGACAAGCTTTCCTCACAAGAGTAAGGGCCATTTCATCCCCGGCCTGCATACGTTTTCTTATTCTAGCTTTGCTAAATACATTTAAAAATGAGATAAATTTCCTTATTTTGCAAATTTTAAAAAAAAAAACATGTATTATAACTCACTCTTGGCTGCTTGCCGATATTTTTCTTTATGTTCCTCTATATTTTGTCATGATTGTCCAAACAATATTTTAATGACATAAGAAACAGCATAATTCTTATCTTCTAACTCTCTCAACTTTTAAGAGTTCCTGGGAATTTTTTCTTAAGTGTTTGCATTATCATTTTAATAAGCTTATTTAAAACACCAGTCAGGTTCAAGCCTGGAGATATTACCAGTATTCAGATTACTGTAAATCTTCTCCAAGTGAATTTTTTTAAAACGAACAAAAAAAATATTTTAACAGTCATCAGCTGGGAACCCTACAGGAAGGAAAGTGAGGCTACGAAGAGAATGGTTTTAGTTTTGAGGACTGAGGTGATTCTGAAAGGAAATTTTTAGTGAAGTTTCTTCATCTTTACATAAAATCCAAATGGAAAGAAAATGTTCGAACTTGTTAAAGAACTAATCCGGGCTCCTGCTCCGGGCTCCGGCGTCCGGCCCCGGCGCTTGGCCGCCACGCAGCGCCCCGTGCTCCCGCGGCCTCGGGCCTCCTCCCGCCTTCGCTGGCCGGCAGAGCTCCGGAGGGCGGCCGCCTCCCAGGTCCTCGCTCCTGCTGCTACGCGTCCGTTGGTTCACCCAGCAGAGCAACAGGACTTACACTGCTCGTTTAGGGGAGAGATGTACCTCTTCTTGATGCGAAGGCGTTTTCCCTTAATGTGTGCGTCTTCTCGGACTGCGGTCCTTCCTTTGGGATACTACACGCAAACAGGCCCAAAGACCAGAAATCCGGCAGTTTCCCTCACGCCTCTGCTGGTCTCGAGCACCTGACCGTTTCCAGTGACTTGCTGCCAACACATCCCTTGACACTTCCCTCCTTCTGTCCATACTGTACATTTCAGGGTCATTTACAAACAACTGCTCAGGCAGGCCAGCGCTGTCCTCCGCAGGGACTGGCTGTTCCGGAGCACCGCGAGCAGACACTCACCACCCGGAGGTCCCGACTGACTTCATACCAAGAGGGAACCCAGTTAATTGCAACTTTATGTGTGCTCTGAATTTGTTGACCTCATTAAATTATTTCAGTTACTTTGGATTTATTTATGCTTCCTTTGTCTCATAGTTTAGTGACATTTGGGAAAACAGTGGTTTAGAAAATCTAGGTAGCTGTCAGTCCTCGCGTCACAGCTGCTGAGCAGTGCTGAGCAGCAGACCCTGCGCTGGACAGGGGCTGCATCTCACTTACAGCCTGACGACACACGTCCTTCTCCCCGTACCATCTCCGTCCTCACTGTATAGTACTTCTAGAAGTATTTCTTTCAATAATCTGAAAAGTCTAGAATCTTCCATAAAGTTTCTGCAGAAAAACTGAGTATGATAGTGCACACCTGTCACCCCAGAACTCAGGAGGCTGAAGCAAGAGGGTGGCCATGAGTTCAAAACAACTTTGGGCCACACACTGAGGTTTTCTCCAGACTGTGCCAATCAATCAGTCAGTCAATCAGCCAGTCAAACATGACAGTTTTGCAAAATAAGTATTAAAACCTATAGAGCAGGATATCAAATTCTGTATTCTGAAGGTTGTATATATTCCTTTTGAAAGAATTTTTTTAGATAAATATATCAAACTTTTTAAAGTCCTATTTAAGTTAGGTCTAGGTTTTGAATTATCAAAACTGCATAGCTACTTTGAAGAACATTTCTAATAATTTTTGTCCTCTTAATTTGGGTAGATTCCACCACTGAAGTCCATATGCCCAGCTGTCTAACAGTAAACATGATAAACAACAGATAGGAAGATATAATCTTATTACAGTAATAGTTATATTCCCACAAACATTTTTTAAAGGGAACTCAGAATTTTTAGTTCTTTAACAATTTATTGCACCTTTATTCAACAAACTACTGTTTATTCCAAAGAAGACTGAACTTCTGCCCTTAGGATGCCACCGAGATTCTGTGAGTAATGTTGGCAACAGGAAATGATCATAAATACGAGCAGTGAAAATTGTGTGTTCATCTCACACGTGAGTGTTCTATAATCATCTATAAGGTGCAGACAGGACAGTCACTGCAGGTGGCGAGGAGTGCTCCGTCAGACTTGAAACTTTTCGGGCAGGACAGGTGCACAGACCTTGCCACATCGTAAGTAACAGTGCAGTCACAGGACAGCGATGGAAACCACCTGTGCCAGGGCAGCCAGGCCTGTGGGGCACAGTGTGGCAGTGGCAGAACTGACTCTGGAGACACCAACGTGACTCTGACTGTCAACAACACGGGTGGCCACCGAGCACGGCAGTCACAATGCTGACGACTCTATGATTCAGATCAACTCCCAGAAAGAACTCTGGTGTTTGTGGGGGGTAGACTCCAGACTGGGCCCATAAGAGCCGCAGTTCCTGGTTGCACCTCTAGCAAAAAATCATGACATTCTGAGTATGAATAGAAGACCTCAGGGAAAATGATTTTCATTCTTTAATAGTTATATCCCGACTTAAGGTAGCAGATATTAAAGAGTTAACTCTAAACAGATGTTTTTGAGTCTATTGAGTACCCTGGAAGTGGGAGACGCAGCAGCAACAATTGGGGAATTACTTAAAATGAAAGTGATGGGGATTTGTTGGCTAGTGTTTACAGACAGAAGGGAAGACTCGGAGTCTACTCAGGACTTCAAAGTTGAACCCCAGGGCCATCAAATGTGCATTACATGAGAGGTAGTTTCTATTACAAAAAAAAATCTGCTCAGGATGATAAGGTTGCTTTATTACTGTTAAGACTGCAACTGCAGAACGGCTTCATATCTACTTAGTGTGGCTCTGAGCATGAACTTGCAGTGCACAGTAATTCAGGGTCACTGGCAGGTATGACACCTAAGGACCAAGGACAGCTGAATGGCAAAAGAGACTCAGAGAGTGAGACTGGACAGTGAGAAATTATTTTGTGCTGAGACTAATTATCTCCTAACTAACATTTGCTTATGAATTAGAATCTTTAATGTAGACATCACATTCATATAAGAATTTAGAGTTGGAAGACTGAGAAAAAGTTCTGTTTTATTCAATGATAAGTGAGTACCAAAAGCACCAAGACAAACAATGTTGCAATGTTTCTGAGGACTTGCTATTTGAGGATCCTAATACACACCCAATGCACTGAAAAAAAGCAATTCAAGTATGTTTTCTGGGCAGACCAATACAGTAATATTAAATAGAGATCCACAGAGATAAAAACTTTTCTTTAAATAGTGCATACATAAAAATGTTATGCAAGGAAGCACATTGGAACAGGAAATTTTGGAGTAAATGGGGAGCAAATGTGTCAGAGAGGCTGATGTGCAATCCCAACCCTTCTCATTAAGGAAGTGAGAGACAGGACACAGATCCACAGATATCACCAGGACGGCTTCAAGTCAATAACAGAGATGTCAGTATTCAGGTCATAAGATTTTGCTTTTCCAGGTAAGACTATAGAGAATCTCCTCTCCCTTCACACAAGAATTTGACAAATAATTACCCTGAGAATGAGGCAAAGATATACAAGCTCTTGTGTCCTTCTCAATACTCTGCCAGAGATGCTTAGGAACTTCATTTCTAAGAAAATGTCCACTCCTTATAAGTGTGGCAGTGCTGAATATGGTAAAGAGCACTAATTAATTTGAGGCCAAAGATGAATAAAAATAGACATCATGGCAACCCCCCACTTCACTGTGCACTTAAGCAATGTATAAATCAAGCCAAGGCTCACTAAGCTCAAGTACTTTTATTGACATGTTTTTCCAAGAAGCTACAAGCTTTATTATGGACGTAGAAAGCTGACAGAGATTTCTATAATGTATTTTTGCATGGAAATATTATGAATAAGTAACATCCAATATTATTCAGTCATTCAACCATGTTCTTACAATATGGCATATCCAGCTGTACCCTAATATACCAGGAAGGGCAAAGCTAGCAAATAGAACATCACATGTAGGGTGGCACATAAAAAGAAATGTGGAGGAAAATGATGAAAGGCTACCCTCATTTTATGATCTGTCCAGAGTGATCTACTGTCTAAGAACCATCCCTCAGCATTTTACACTTTGATGGAATGTGTGTTCAGATGGGAAAAATCATGCAGCGGAAAAGATGAAGTGAGGACCGACCCCCGCCCCATCACTACTGACTGCAGTTAACTAAGACAACATGTTATGGAGGTCCAGAGAAAACGTTAACCCTCTGTGCTAGAAAGCAATATTAATTTTCACATTCCTACTATTTTAAACTGTAGCAATGCTAATAAACTCTAGAACACAGTATACCCTGGTTTGCCTAAGTCTGGCTAACAGGATAAGTCACCCCAGTGACAATTAATTAGGATAAAACTTGGGAAGAGATGTATTAAGTGAAAATTTTAGCCTGCTGATGTTAGGAAATAGAAATTGCTTTTTAAGTTTCTCCTAAACTCACAGCACAAGAAATTACAGTACACTCTAAGGGTGGCTAACTCTGGCTCTCAGACTGAATCTGGCTGGGTGCCCATTTTTCTAAATAAAATTTTATGGAATACCCATCTGCATTCATGAAAATATTTTCCATCTCTGCTAATCGGAGAGCTGAATTCTCAGGACCATATGGTCAACAAAATTAATTTGACTCTAATCTAATTTCTTCATTTTACAGATGAGGGATATGCAAGCCGAAGAAATTAAATAACACTTCAAGATTATATGGTTTAGTGGCTAAATTGTCACTAGTGTGTAAGAAGCAATTGATAATACGAGTAATAAAAGCTGGGCACTGAACACTGCAAGAAAGAGTGGGACCCTTTCTGGATATGATAAGGAGGGAGAGCGCGATGGACAGGGGTAACTTGCCAAAGAGCAATGAGGGCGAATCTGATGGAAAAGGGCACAGGATGATCTCAGAAGCTCGCCTGCACACATTCGTAGAGGGATCATGGAACCTTTGGAAAGAAGAGGAAAGACCAGGAAGATAAAACTGGTGATGGTAAATAGGTAGATTACGAAACAGAGATGGGTGTGGTTAGAGAAGGAGGAGGCGAGGTCCTGCAGGAATATTCTAAGCAGATTTGTCATTATATCCAGTGGGGCTCATTTGTATCCAAACATATAAAGAATATAATTATTCCAATTATGGAGCTAGAGAAGTATAGCATAAAGCATTTATTTTGAGTATGAGAGTCCATTAAAATTACCACTTAACACAAGTACCATTCATCTGAAAAGTTTTACTTTTTTATGCAAATCTGCCCTTTATAATGTGGCACACACTTGAGCTGACATTCTCTTTGACCTTAGTGAACTACTATCTTAGATGTTTCTGTGCAAAGAAGACATTGCAAATTGCCATAGTCGCATTCATTCATTCATTCATTTATTCATTCATCGGAACTGTCATATGTGTCATCTGCATGTGAATATATACATTCTCTTCTCCTTCCTCAGCACAGAATAAATTCCTGATCCACTTTCTGAAATGGTAACCATGCACCGTGTCCCACATACTGAAGGCATCAGACCTTTAGACTTGACTGGGCCCCAGCGAGGGAGAAAGGAGTGTCTTGGACCACATATAATTCAATGGTGAAAACTAACATGTCAAATTCACTTTTGTCTTTCAAAAAAACATTTCTTTAATCTTCTCCTAGGACTCTAATAACATTTCAAGATGGTGGCAAAAGGACCCAGCCAGGGAAGCAGCACATCTGGGTGACCTCTAAACCTCTGCGTGGAGAAAGCACAAAGATTGGTGGTGAATAGGAAGATTTCTCAAAGTGACAAAAGATGATAAATTCTGAATATCTTTACTCTGACTGTTCAGCAAACTTGAGCAGAAGGGTCTGCAGATTGAGCTGGGACTGGCAGCTTGGTGCATCTACCAGAACTTCAAAACACAGGATGGGAATCGTGTCAGAGACAGAGACGATGAGTGAGGCTAGAATAGTTTACAAACCTGTCTGCAATCCGAGTCTGGACAGATTCCGACTGGTCACAGCGGGTGCCCTGAAAACGCCGTCCAGTGCACATGAATATCTGTGACTCCTAGAAAAAGCATTTGACTCAAAAACTAACAGAACTCTGAGTCCAAATTGCTGTTCCTGGTGAGTTGACAGAAGGTCTGACTTCACATGAAGAAATGAGAAGGAAACAGGTTGAGACAAATGGGCAACAAATGAAGTTTATTGTAGTCGCGCCCGGGTCAGAGCCGACTCGCCTCCAGACCCACGCTGGAAGAGCACCCAGGGACTGAGTGTCACAGTGGGCAGCGACCACGGAGGAGGTGACGGTCAGTGCCATTGGAGTCGCGTGAAGTTGGAGCCCACCCGCCTCCAGGCCCACACAGGAAGAGCACCCAGGGACTCAGGATAATAGCTGGCAGAGCCGGCGAAGCAGAAGCCAGCGCCACTGCAGCCAGGCAAGACCAGGGCCTGCCTTTCTCCACGTCAACTGCTGAAGCACATCCAGGGACTCTGTATAAGCGAGGAGGTGGGCCTATTGGAACATCAGCCAGTACCACTGTAGCAGTGCAGGAGCCAGAGCTTTCCTGCCTCTAAGCAGACAGGAGAAGGTGTTCTGACTGTATTGTTTGAGTGCCTCATATGGTGTGCCAGATCTAGGGGATTTTCCTTAGGTCCCAATACAGACTGTAAAGAACAACCCAGGAAACACTGATATATTAAGGATCCTAAATATTAGGAGGAAAGAGACTTGCAACAAACATAGCCAGAAAACAGGGCAGATACAAAGCCAAAAACAACAGCAACAACAAAAACTCAGAGATGAGGAAACATTAAAAGTCTCAGATACAAAGATCCTCACCTCGGGGGAACACAGGGGGAAGGGAAATAGAGAAGTTTGAAGACCAGTCGCAAGTCCTTGGAACTGGTAACCACAGCAGATCTAGTAAAATGGAAATCAGAACTGATCTCTGAGATGAAAGCAGAGATATGGGACACAGTTAACACTATGATTAATAAAGCTAAAGAGAAAATCATGGAGTTGATAGAATCCAAGATAGAAAAAGCAATGGAACCTTTTAAACATCTACAAGCAGAGGTCCAGGAAATTAAAAAAGAAAGTGAAAGTTTACTCAATAGAATGAACTATTGACTTCTGTCAATAGAATGACAGAAGACCGAATTCCAGACCTAGAAAACAGGATCTCAGCCAATGAACAGGAGAGGCATAATCTATAGAAAAAACCAAGGGATAATGAAAAATCAATCCAACAGCTCCTACATGATTCAAAGAATAACATAAGATTGATCAAAGTCACTGAAGAAGCAAGAGACAATGCTAAAGACATTAAAAAACTATTCACAGAGATAATGGCAGAAAACTTCACAGGAAAAGGAAAAGAATCAGACATAAAAATATATGAAGCATACAGAATTCCACACGCCCATGACATGAAAAAATCTACACCTAGGCATATAATTATGAAAGTTCCAGATATCAAAAAAAGAACAAAATACTGAAAACAGCCAGAAAAAAGAAAACAATCACATACCAAGGGAAGCCTGTCAGGATCACAGAAGACTTTTCAACTCAAACACTCAATACAAGAAGAGCCTGGAGTGAAGTGTTTCAAGCCCTAAAGGAAAACAACTTCCAACCCAGACTGATGTATCCTGCCAAACTATCCTTCAAAATGGA
>PVIR01044816.1:0-11187 GCA_004026965.1 Petromus typicus
TTGTTTTATGACATCATTACTTTTTGCCTTTTACAATTTTACAGCAATTCTAGGTGCTGAGAACCCAGGATGCATGGTTGTTAAATACCTTACAGTATTTAAAATCTAAGGGTAGTTGAGACACCATTAGAGAAAAGACAAAAAGAAAGAGGAGTATTGGGCTGGGGATTTAGCTCAGTGGTTGCGGTGCCTGCCTTGCAAGCACAAGGTCCTGGGTTTAATTCCTGGTAACCACAACAAAGCCAGGGGTGATGGCTCATGCCCACCAGCAATCAGTACCACATACCACTGTGCCAGGCGTGGTGGCTCACGCCTGTCACCCCAGCACTTGGAAGGCAGAGGCAGGAGGATTGCTGGGAGTTAAAGGCTGAGCTCGGGGCCAGACTTAACTACAAAAGTGAGACTCTGTCTCAAAAAAAAAAAAAAAACAAAGAAAGAAAGAAAGAAAGAAAGAAAAGAAGGAAGAGTATCTTGGATTTCAATCCTACCTATCTAGGGAGACATTTTCTACAAAAGCTGTTTTTGAGAGAAATTTGAATTATGCACATAAGAGTCCTATTTTCCCCTTTAATTTCTTCTCCCAGGTGGAGAATGTGGAAAGAGGAGAAGAAAGACACAGCCCTGCTCTGTGATCCTGGGTCAGCTGTGAAGACGTTCGGAGGATGGACAGGCCCACAGGTCGTCACCTCCTGGGAGAAGCCCATGTTCCACTTTCTTTTCTAATACCTGCCGCAGACTTGTAAGGGCCCCAGCCCTGAGTCCCGTCACCCGCCTCTGCATCCCACAGCTCCATGACGGCGCTCTTTGCTTTAAATTCCTAGCTGCAAAGCAGCATTCACACGAAACTTGGGCTCCAGGACAAGCCCCACTTGAGAACAGGGGTGGAGGAGGAGACTCCACTCACATGGGCTCGCCTCAGTGCGGCTTCCAGACCTGCAGCGAATGCTGCATAACAGAGCCATTTCAGTGATCCAGTTTGCTGATCGCCTGCCTAGAGGCCGTGACCTCACTGTGCGGGCGGCTCCAAGTTCTCCAGATGTTCTTGATCCTCGCAGGAACACGCGTGCCAGAAACCCCGGAAAGCAGCGGTCTCCTCATATAAGCGTCTCTGACTTGGTGGTCAGATGGGGGCCAGCTGTTAGCAGGCACCGCCCTCCCCACTTGTCACAGGAGTCTGGAGACACAGGTCTTGAGGAGGCTCTGCCACCCCGGGATTATCCCGAACAAGCCGAGATGAGTGCTGGTGACTGTAGGAGAGCATCCGCAGTGCTGGCCTCCGCCAAGGCGGCAGGAGGAGGCAATCTTCCTCCCCCATAGCCGACAATTCCAGTAGGCACTGAGGGCCCCTGGGTGCTGCAGGAGGAAACATTTTCTCTACAACGGCTCCTTTGTGTGAGGGGGCATGCTGCCAGAGCTGTACACCTCAATCTGTCCTCCACTGCCGTCCCACCCTTGTAATTCCAGGCCAGGTCTCTGCTCCAGATGACTAATACGCCGCACTGGGTCACAGAAAACACCCCGGGCTCTAGGTCGAGAGTCTGGTTTTATGTTCCTTATTGGATGTGTGAACTTGGGCAAGCCATGGAGAGGGCACCCTGTGGCTTCAAGTGTCCCATCCAAAAATGAACAAGGTGCGCACCATGGTCTCGATGACTCCTTCAGCCCGCCCCGTGTGAGTTTCAGACACCCTATGCTTTGGTGCTCTCTGCCTGCCAGCTTCAGCTCCATCCTCAGCTCCGCAAACTCCAGAGCGTCAAGCCGAAGCCTTGAGAGAGGCAGTGGCAGACAGCAGAGACAGAGACTGCACCTCACCCGGCCTCGCCCCAGCTTGAGAGCCTGAGCCACGGTCCTGGGCAGCTGCCCGCCATCTTGCTTTTTCTCCCAGAAACACGAGGCTGCCCTTTCACACACTTTTTAAAGGTATTACACCATTTCTGACCACAGTAGTAGAAGACTTGTTTGTTTGCCCCACTTGTTGGATCAATAAAAGTTTGTTTAAGACATTGGAACATTTTTTTATCTGTTAAATATTTAACAGATAATATTGTATCAAAATAATATAACATATATAACAGATAATATTATATTAAAGAGGTGAGGGCCATGACAGTGACTCAAAAGTCTAGTTTCTATTTTATCATAAATATTAGCTCTCAAATTACCTTCAACTTATTTCCATAGTTATAATTTTTCTGACTGATATGTTTTATTCCAAGATCAAACATTAGATCTAGACTATAGTTTTCAGAATATTATAGAGTACTTCATAGTTTTGAGAAACTCTGAATACTTTAGAGTTTAGAGAATTCTATAGATAGAGCACTTTCATAACACTGAGTCATTTTTCTCATTTTTATATATATTTTAACCAATTATGAGATAGTTGAAGCTGCTCTAAGTGAAAATTTTAGTCTTCCCTTGCCATGTTTCATGTACTCAAGAAACTGACCATCTAATGAAATTATAAAATTTAATGCCTACAAGTACTGTAGATATTATTATATAATTCAGTAATATAAACTATTATATATAAGTCAACATTATGAAAAAATGATCAAAATTTAATTGTGCACTATATTTATGAGCTGTAACACTGAGAGAACTCGAGTACATTGCAAAAATGGTATTTGGATTTGGCATCAGCTCAAGAAAACCCTTAGGTCTAGGCTATCACTGACCAAAAGGGACAAATCCAGGCCTGCAGTCCAACCTGACCTCTCAAGCTCTCCACCCCTCTGCTGGGGCTGGTTGTACTTCCTGGACTAAGAAAGTAGAGAAATAGCACTGTAGATATTTAGAATTTCCCCCTGCCCAATCTGTGGAATTGACACTTATCTTTCAGCAGGTGTTAAATTTTGGCCCTAAAACAAACTTACTCCGGCACATGATTAATCTCTCCAAATTCTTGTTGTGAGGGAAATTAAGACAGGCCCTTAAAATCAAGTGAAGTGTTTACAGAATTAGACTAGTTCTTGTTTGACCCTTAATTTGATGTGCTCCTTTCCCAGTGATTCTCTCCAGTGTTTAACGTTCTGGAAAAAATCTCTCAAGACTTGAAATTTTATAATTTATACATAAGTAAGCATATAGGTATGTGCAGTTGGAAGAATTTCTTTCTCCTTATAAACCATTATCCTTCAAGTTCTCAGGCAGTCTTCCTGCGACCCAGAGCCCAGGGTCCCTGCAATACTTTAAGAATATGTTTTAATAACTACGTAAATTTGCAACACTGAAGCTTGAGCTTCGCCTGAGAAACCTGGCAAATGGTGAGACTAAATTCAGAGAAGAGGCTAGTGTGCACGTCTCGGTATTTTTACCACACACAGTACCAGCTGCGTAATGAGAAAACATTCCTCTTAGATTTCCCATTACATAGCTTGGAAGTTTCTCCTTAAGACTGTGAAGTCAAGAAGAAATACTTATGTGATATTTGGTCTCTATACTTCTTTCTAGTTGTTCAGAGGAGAGTGTCAGGTTAAAGAAAGCTGACATCTTGGGGTTGAGTGCCATAATCTGCCACAGCTAGACTCCAGGGACAAGCACAATTGCTCAGTGACCATTTGCTTCTGCTTCAGTAAGGTCCATTAATTCAATATATTGCACTAAAACTCAACCTTACATGTGGCCACTCATTTGTTCTACCACCATCCTGGCTGGGTAATTTCATTTTCATCCACCAAAATAAAACTAACAGACCTAGAGTTGGGTAATATTTTTTATCTAAAGCATGAAAATCAGAGACAAGGAGTTTCCCACTTCAATAATGATGCTAAGTTCGCCACAAACAATCTCTTATAACTAATTCATTCAAATAGCAGAAGGTGGTTAAGTGCTTACTAACTGACTCCATGCCAGGCAGATTGCCAGGTATGTGGGGTAGAGCGGTGACTAAGTCAGGAGACTTATCCTCCATGAGACTATGGGACAAAAATGGAAAACTAAGCATTTACAGCGCAGCCTATCGAGATTCATGTCAGAAGTGAGTAACACATTTTATAGAGACCAGAGAAAGGCCTAGCCAGGAAAGCCTCCTGAATGGGATAATGAATCCTGAGTAAAGAACTAAGATGAGAGAGGAGGAGGAGAAACAGTCTGTCGATGCAGTGTAGGGAGGAGAAAGAGAGGAAGGAAAAGGGCGAAGCTGCATAGGCAAAGTGTTCCCAACATGAACTGACACAGTGAGGGCCAAGATGACCGAGAGAATGGTGCTGTGATGGCCACACGCATGAGCTGCAGGGCAGCCCTCTAGGGGACAGAAATCAAACAGGCTGGGGCTTGAGGGGAGGCCACTGCTGCTTCGTATGCTTGTCCAGTCCCTCTTGGCCCCAGTTGTCTTCCGGTCCCTCATCCTGAGACAAGGTCATGTGACTAGAGATGGCAGCAGCTGTCAGTCACGGTGTCACTTCGGGGTCCGAGCACCCCACTGCTGAGTTTGGACCTGTCAGGACCTTTTCTAAGGAAGTAAAATACCAGCAGCATTTAAGGTGGAGATGTGGAAATGGCCTGAGTCACCTCCTGGTCACAAGGAATAAATCACCCCTCACCCAACCTGAATTATCTTTGATGCACGAGTGTGTTGAACTCATGAATTTCAGGCCGATAATTCTATGCAATAACCTGTAACCCAGACATAAAGCCCACCCTCGATTACTCAAGACGAAAGGAGCAGACAAGAGCTGAATCAAGCAGGGCCTCAGAGCCACGCAAAGAAGCTGTGTCTACCTTGGGCTGAGAACATCAGGGTCTTTTGAAAGGTAGGTAACCAGGCTTTTAATCAAGTTTTCATGTTAATATAGGTCACTCTGATTGAAATTTACAGAATAGATGAAAGGAACATCACCAAAGAGTAGAATTCCTGAGCTGTAAATTTATTTAAGTATTTTACCTGCTGGTTAGAGGCCTCCTTAGTCTGTTCTCAGAGTTGGTAGAGCAATAAGTTGCCTTACTTTTAAAGTTGCCTTCAAAATATTGAATGACTTTACTAAGACATCAAAGAACATTTTAAAAATGTCATGTTAACATAACCTAAATCTTTCCGAGTGAAATGAAATGAACATTACAGCTTGATAGTGTCCTAGTCTTTCTGATAAGACCAAATATGTTTCTGTGAATGTGAAGTTTTGAACGAGGGGTCATTTCTCTGCAACTTGATGACTTAAGATTCGGTGTCAGATGGTCTGAGGCCAAATCAGTATGGAAAGCAAAAGCAGACCGAGCCAGAGAGCTCACGATTTCCCTTCATTAGCAAGCTTTGCAGGCTCCACTGAACTTAATGAAAGAAGCACCAAGTAAATCAAGTCTATTCTCCCCCAGGGAACTTTTTTGTAAATCCTCTTGGATCTAAGTGTAGCTGAGTGTGTCAACATTCAAACACCAGAACATTTAGCTTAATTAAACTTTTCTGTGGCTCCCCTTCCATTTCTGTGACTACGGTTAAGCCTTCAGGACCACAGCCCTCTCTGGGGCCAGCTTCCTTCGCAGCAATTACATAGGTTGAAGATATAAATCAGAGACTCCAGGGCCAGAAGAATATAAATGTAGAAATAATACAGTGGGACTTACCTCATCCACTGGCCTCAGTTTGCAAATAAGGTGACCAAGGTGCAGTCTACATAGGGAATCTTGCAGGAATCTAAATGAAGAAAATACCGCTCAGTCTCCGACACCCACTCTGGGATCACTCCAATACGCCACTTGGCTTGTATTGCTTTATTTTTAGTGACTCAGAGGTACAGCACCTGAAAGTTAAAGGGCCACAGAGCCTGTGCAAAACTAGCACTAAGACAAAAAGCTCTACAATCGCCTAACAACAGCCAGAGAAGACGCCATTGAAGGTACGCTCCTGAGGAGAACGGGACAAGAAGGGCGGCACGTCTGGGCTAACGAAGTCACTGGAAGGTCAAGGGCGGGTGCACATTCAAGGACACTATTGCTGCATTTGCTGCCAGCACGTCACAGTGCTCAACACTCTCATCACTGCTTTCCGGAGTGGGTATGCATCAGACACGGAGCTCCAAAAACTCAGGTGTAGGAGGGGAAGACCAGTTTGATTTGTAATTTGCTTATGCATATTCATTAAATAGGCTATTGTTTTCTGGAAACCAAGAGATAAGGTAAGATGGGACAGGACCGAGGCTGAGGGGCAGCTGGAGGCGAGTTCTATGCTGTGTGTTACTTTCTCTGCACCTTTTTCTTTCAGCTGTGACATAAAGTGAAACTACTCTGGAGAATTCGGTACGTCACTGTACTGGAAGCACCTGTCTCCAAGCGGTGCGGCCCGGAAATGCGCTCATCCTCCAGCACGTGTGCGGCTGGTTCCCCTCCTTGCACGCTTCTCCTGAGAGCTCTGTCCTTGTGTGTTCTCTAGCTCTCCGCTGGCCCTCCTCACAGTGCTGGTCTCTCCTTTCTGTTCGCTGTCTTTTCTCCAGAGCCGTTTGGCATCTCCAGAGTGACCTTCCCTGACAGTGAACTTGCAGTGCTCTGGCATCTTGGCCCCGATAAGTTCACCCCGCCCAGAGCACCTGTGCCTCCCTCCTCCACTTGTGCCTCTCCAGATCAGGTCCTGCGATGACACCACTGTGCGCAAAAGGATGAGCACAGTGCTTAGCACAAGTAGTGTCTCAAGACCAGGCACCGTGGAGTACACCTGTGATCCTAGTTACGTGGGCGCCTGAGGCAGGAGTTTCACAAGTCTCAGGCCAGCCTGTGGAACTCAGCATGACCCTGCAAGTCCTGCGTTCCAGCCGCAGAACCACCCTTGCTCAGAAGGAGCCCAGCTCTGTAACACCCAGGAGCTGGGCAATGCCTTTCTTGCTGCTGCCACGCCACAGAGCATGGAAAGAATCCCAGGGTTTCCTTTCCAATACTGGGGACTGGACCCAGGCCCTCCACACTGAGCTATGTCCCCACCCCACTTCACGTGGGGTCTCATAAGTCAAGAAATTGCCAGGGAAGGGTTTGAACTTATTACACTTCTGCCTCAGCCGTCCTGACTGCTGGGATTACAGGCACGGGCAGTCACAGCCTGGCGATCCGAGGTCTCAGTAAATCTGGTTTAAAACTGGCATCTACCACATGTCCTCGCGACTGAGCGCCACACTGGGCGCTTCTCCACGCTCCCACACCGGCTGCTCTTCCCGTTTGCCCCCCTCACTGGGGTCTTTGCCTGCTCGGTGCGTGTGAGATTCATGTCAGTGTGAGGCCCCTGAGCTCTGAGGAAAGCCCCACCTCCCTGCTGACCTCCTCCCCTCACCCTCAGCCTTCTTTTACCTTTTTGATCTTTAGGGGATTTTCTATCATCAATGAATTTATGGTAATTCTTTCTAGTTCTGTGAAATGTGCTGCTTTCAGTCAGGATTGCACTGAATATGTACAGCACTTTTAGGAGTGTAGCCATTTTCACTATGCTGGTTCTTCCTGCCCAGGAATAAGGGATGTCTTTCCATTTTCTGATATCCTCTCTGATCTCCTTTTCCAAGTGCTATAGTTTTTACAGTAGAGGTCTTTCACCTCCCATGAACCGAAGACTAAATAAAGAAGATGCCGGGTTTTTAAAAATAAAATAGAGTATTAGCCATAAAGAATGATTAATTAGACATTTATAGCTAAATGGATGCACCTTGAGGCCATCCTCAAAGTGAAATAAATAGGACACAAGTGTGACATACCATATCATTTCTCTAGTGTGAGAAACTGATATTATAAATGAGGCCCCAAATGTATGATGGGTATTGTGAAATAGGAAGAAATTGCTCAAAGGGAAATGGTGGAGGGGGCGGGGGAGAGCAAAAACTGGATGGTAAAAAGGAGACAAATAGAAACAAAGCTTCTGTACATGGAAAGACAGAAGAATGGGAAAAATAAGAATCAAGATATATTATGTACAGGTATAAATTCTCAGTGATGAATGTGATTGTAATGTATATCTAAAATTTATCGATAAACTAATGAGGAAAAAAAAAACATGAATGAATTCAATGGTTCACATGGGTCCTCTCTTTGGTATGTAAGTAATGACATTAGCAATCATTAAAAGAAATGTTTTCTGGGGCCGGGGAGTTAGCTCAGTGGTTCTGGCGCCTGTCTTGCAAGCGCAAGGGCCCGGGTTCGATTCCCCGGTAACCACATAACAATACTGGGTGTGGAAACCCACACCCAGCAGCAACCAGTACCACATCCCACAGTGCCGGGCGTGGTGGCTCACGCCTGTCATCCCAGCACTCGGGAGGCAGAGGCAGGAGGACTGTGATGTGAGTTTGAGGCTGAGCTGAGGGCCAGCCTGAACCACAAAGCGAGACTCTGTCTCAAAAAAAAAAAAACCCTAAAAAAAAAAAAAAGAAACGTTTTCTTTTTAGGTGTCTAAATGTTGACATTGTACAGCTTAACTGATCTAAAGTATGGCTGGAATTCCTTCTTCCAATTTCAATACTTGACTCTTTAACGTCATGAAGTGGGAAAACAATATGAATGCAAAACCTAAGTGAATTAAATTAAACCTGACCCCAAAGAGCCTAGTTTCTAAATATGGAAAAGCTGATTTTCATGTAAGTTTTCTTTCTGATGGAAAAGTCAGACTGCACAGAATGCTCGTTCTACCTCCTAATCCTGCTCTGTGTAAAACATACTGAACACTGATGCATAAGCACATCTGTCTGTTCTTCTACAACACAAGAAAGGCCACGGTTACGCACCACGTGGACGGAGACTCCTGCCAGACTCGCTGAGACTGGAGCATGGTCAGACTTCTATCATCCACCCCCAAGAAAACGGAAGGCTGAGGGTGTTTCCAAAGTCTGGTTCCTTGTGCAGCCTGCGAGGAAGCAGACAGACATGGGCACACCCAGGCATGGCACCCCAGGCACTGGCAGGGCGGACCTCTGCACACACTGCAGGATGAACCAGAACGTTTGCTGTCTGTAGGCATCGACTGTTCTCTCTCTCTTGGGAACTGGTGACCATTCATTCACGAATGTGCCGAGTCACGGCCAGATGAATCCAGCTTCTGCTCCTCCTCAGGCTTCCTCACACACACCCAGGCTGTCGGGAGCTGGAGCTTCATGAGCACGCTACCAAGGCAGGGTGCACGAGGCTGGACCCCAGGACAGGCCTGCGGGCAAGTGGTCAGGGTGAACACAGAGGAGGACGCAGCGGCGCACAGAGCACATCGGGTCAGAGGCAGAGGCAGGACTGCAGGTGGAGTTCGAGGTAAAGAACCTGGATTAGCCCACCTGCTCTTTGCTGGATTTCTGGCTCTAAGAAAGTCTTGACTTTTCTGTATTGTGATTACCTCTCCTTCAAATAAGAAGAGCAGTACGCACCTCTAAGCACTTCTCCAACCTCAGATACAAAGGGAACTGTGCATCATAGCTAACATTTATGGAATCCTTACTATCTTACAGAAATTAATTTATTTAGTGCTCACAGTGACCTTACAAGGTAGATGCTACACAGCTGATAACTAGCCCTAGAGTCTACTCTTAAACTCAAGATTGCATATAAAATAAAGCATTAAAATACTATTCTTGGGCCAAGGATTTAGCTTAAGTGGTAATGTGCTTACCTTGGAAGCACAAGGGCCTGAGTTTGATCTCAGGTACCGCAAAAAAAAAAAACAACAACAAAAACCCCACTATGCTCTCACACACACTGATAACACTGCTACCAGTGCTGTCCTTAAGGCAGCCATCTGGTTACCCGGTACGGTGGATCCCAGGCTCCTGGGGCTGCACCGCTAAAGAGCCTCTTCTAACAACAGATCTGAGCTCAGTGTATGAGGCCGTCCAGCCATTATACTAGTGAGCCCGGACCTGGACTTGTGCGCTGTAACGCCGAAGTACTTCCGTCTCTTATTTCCTTGATGAGAGTACAACTACCTGCCTCCTGCACAGTCCTCTGCCCCAGAAGCTTGGGACCTGAGTTAGGCTCAGTCCCCCTCGCACGGACAGTCCTCAGCCCCCCTTCACTCTGACCCTCAAGTGCTGCTCTCCCCCATGCCGCCAGCCTCTTCCTCTCCGCTGACTTCACCGTCTCAAGGGTCAAGGCGCGGCTTTCCCGGCGCCCCTCCTGGTCTGAGCCAGCTTCTCACAGAACCTCTTCCAGGTCACCCTCTCTCCGGCTCCCCGCCCCACGCTGCTCCTCCGCCACTGCTTCCCCTGCCCTGCCCTCTGGCTCTGTCCTCCCCTGGCCTTGCCCCGAGCCGTGCAGCACCAGGCCGCAGGCCTCTCCTCACTCCCTCTCACCCACAGTCTCCCCACTGTCACCAGCGCCGTTCCACGCGGGCCACTGCTCACCTCTCCCCTGCCTTGGATCACCCAGCATTCTAAGATCTCTCTGGCGTCCCTTTCTCCTTTACCTTAACTTTCCCAGACTTCCTCCCGCATCTGATTCCCCACTAACTGTGGGCTCCGGTCTCCTCTAAGGACTTCGACAAAGCTCTGAGACCTGGCCAGGATTCATACATTTTTGTTTTTTTAACTGTTTTGAGACAAGGTCTCCCCATGTAGTTCAGGCCGGCCTTGAACTCTCTGTATATCCTCAGGCTGGCCTCCACTTCACAGTAATCCTCCTGCCTCAGCCTCCTGAGTGCTGGGATTACAGGTGTGTGAAACACACCCGGCCGAGGATGCACATGTTCAATACATATTCTTTCACCTGTGAAAAGGGAGTATTACCCCTATACATTTCATGATATCTGTACAATGATTTTACTCACGAGCTTATTATAATTTTACACAGTTTCACAATTTTAATCATACTTTTCCTTTTTAGTTAACACAAGTATTCGTTTAATCATCTTTCCTTTCCAGAGGCCAGGATGGAGACTGCCTGACACGGTGCTGGCTCCCTGACGGCCCTGCCCTACCCCCGGAGCAGCGCCTCACTTCAGAGAAAACCTCTCCTTACTGCAGGGACTGGAGGGACTGTCAGCTGCGCACTCCCACACCGCTGAATCCCGGGGTGCGCCCGTCCCCAGGCCAGTCAGTGGCCCCCAGGAATGAGGATTTGGGAAAGAAATGATACAGATGATCAGTGGACAAGCTCTACTTATTCCAGGAGGGATTTTCCTTCCTTTAAGAACGTGGACAGTGAAAGACACTTTGCCACTGGTCCCCTCGCCATACGTCCCCAGCTTCGAGCACCTGTGCCCGGCCCTCGCCACTTCCTGTTTCTCTGGCTCCAGCTTTCAGG
>PVIR01044817.1:0-11001 GCA_004026965.1 Petromus typicus
TTCTGATTTCTTTTATATTTAATTGAATACTCTTTCTTAAATACCACAAAGCAGGTACATAGGTGCTTAGCAACCATTCCTCCTGCTCTCTCATATGTTACAGCTCCCTAGCAGGTAGGTAGGACTCCATACGAAATGCTAACCAATGACAAATAAGAAATGGTATATTGGGCTGGGGAGTTAGCTCAGTGGTTCCGGCACCTGTCTTGCAAGCGCAAGGGCCCGGGTTTGATTCCCCGGTAACCACGTACCATACTGGGTGTGGAGACTCACACCCAGCAGCAACCAGTACCACATACCATAGTGCCGGGCGTGGTGGCTCACGCCTGTAATCCCAGCACTCGGGAGGCAGAGGCAGGAGGATTGTGATGTGAGTTTGAGGCTGAGCTCAGGGCCAGCCTGAACCACAAAGCGAGACCCTGTCTCAAAAAACCTAAAAAAAAAAAGAAATGGTATATAGGCCACTGGGGAAAAGCAGAGATAAACAAGCATGAGTCTCTGGTTGTCTCTTCCATTGACACAGAAACCGAGTGCTATTTCCACCAGCTGCAGGATGACCAGTTTTCCCACTTTGTTTGAGATGGAGGAGTCCCCAGTATATGGAACTTTCACTGTTAAAATTGAAAATGTACCAGGTAAAGAGGACAAGTTGGTCACTCTTATGCTTTAGAACAAGGATGCCTTGATCCAAGGCCTTATGTACTAGGAAGCTGATTGGATCATAAGGTTGCTGTATTCATCTGTGGATTGATCTACAGGTGATTGTAAAGCTAAATGTGCAGTGGTGTCTAGTTGGAGAGCAGACCCTGGAGGAATTAACTGGAAAAGCGTGTTTACCTCCCTAGAACTCCTGTTAATCTGAGGACCCTTCTTGTTTATCTCTACTTCTTCCCCATGTCTGTCTCCTAGCATTAAGAACATGAGCATTTTCCCCCACTCAAGTGCTTCCATTATGCCATTTTACCTTGGAGTCAGCTAACTATGAGCTGGAACTGGGAGCTGAAATGAGCCTCTTCTCCTTTATGTTGGTACCATCCAGGATTTTGTCCCAGCAATAACAAAAGGGACTAAGAAAATCACTCCCAATCCAGATAGACCATAAGACTGCAGATCTTACACTCCATTTTTAAGAGCCAAGAAGGTTTCTCAGAGTCTGCATGAAAAAGGCCCCCAGGAATTCAAGTGGTCCATGATGCATGAGATTGTCAGGCTATTTGTTATAAAGACTGGCACAATTTGTTTATTTTTAGGAGTTTAGCTGTTTATTTTTAGGAACTTCCTATGAATGAACTTTGATATTATTTGCTAAGGGTTTTAGTTTGTAGGCTAATTTATAGACATGTTTTCATTGCTAGACCTAAACATCCTTAAGGAAGATTGGATTTCTTCTTTGCTCATTTTAGAAATTCAGTCCTTTGATTTTATTTCTGCCATGTCTTGCAAACCTGTTCACCTTTCCCCAACCTTACTATTGACCTCAGGGTTCCAGGCAACATTAATCCCCAATCCTGCCCTTTAATAGCCTCATAACCCGAGCTATTCTTCCTTCCTAGTCCAATTAATTCTTCACAATGACTCTAGGTTAATGTTCTCAATCCTATCATTTCTGTGCTCATATTGTCTCATTGGCAACAAGTTGGAAATGAATTAGACCTAATTATGACTTTAATGACAAGCCAAGCCTCTTTGCTCACCATAGCCTTTCATCTATGTTCATGATGTTATCCAAACATTAACATTAGGTCTTTCCTAAACATTCTGTGCATTACAATTATCCTAGTTTTATTTGTTAATCTGATTTTTTCAGTATAACTTTGCCCCTTTTCACTGATGTCTGTATATTTTCTTAACTTGCTTAGATCAATGAAATGCAATGGAAATGATGATGTGACAGTTTGGAACCTAGACTTCTGGGGACTTTGCATCTCTCTGCTCTTCCCATATGTCCCCTCCCTCTGTCATGAGGCTTTGTCTTGGCTTCCTGTTGCAGGATGAGATCCATGTATCAATCTAAGCAGCCCATATCTTCTAAGAACCCATTTCTGTAGTAAAGCCCATCTAAAGTCAGCTAAGCCATCGACATGACCTGGTGTTGACAAGAGGTATGTGTGTACACCAACGGACAAGGTCAGATCACCACAACTGCCTAACCAGTTCATATCTAATTAGATATCCTAATAAACTAGATTAGGATTTTAAACTGTTCAGTTTGAAGATGGCCTGTTAGGTGGCAGTAGCTAACTTACAACAGATCCCAGGTTTCTTTTCTTGTTTTTTTCTCTTGCCCTGTTTCTGCTGTCTTCGTGTTTATCGTGTCCTCCACTTCTCCTTTTCAGCTTTCAAATTCTTGGGTGATTTGACATGTATCTACTTAGAGGAAGCTGGTTGTGTGTGTTTTGGAATAGGGTGACCTGAACTTTTTCTTTGCTCTGGGAGCACAGTGTTTCTGTTTTAACTTGAGCTAGCTGATTTTTCTGAACTTCAGGTTTTCCCCATGATTTCTGCACATTTATCTTTTCTCATCTTTGAAATGTTGAGAGGGTTGCTATTAGGTCATCTCTCCAATGCTCAGCTGGAAATTTAAATCAGAGCTGTTCAAGCATCATCAGGTCAAAACTGGGGAGAAAATAGACTATATCCACTTAGGATTATATAAAATTTATAATTTGAAAGGTTAGAGGTAGTCAAAAACAGCATTACATTTGTGGTTGCCTAAGGACTATCTCCTTTTGTTCAGCAAACATCTATCACACAGAGAATAAATAAACAGAGCAAGTCAGAGGAGTCAACAGTGGTTCTTGAGGATTGAATGAATTACTTTTTTCATAAAATCTTCCCCACCTACAGCTCTACAAGTATGACTTCTGGAGATTTGTGTTGAAACAATGCAGAGAAATCTAAATAAACATATTAAATAGCATCCTGTTCAAGATGGAATATCGGCAGAAAGAAAATGGATTATTTTGAGTGTGCTTACAATCACAAAAGAGTCTGAGAATCACTAGATCTGAGGACTTTCATTTTAGTGTGTGTGTGTGTGTGTGTGTGTGTGTGTGTGTGTGTGTGTGTGTGCGTGCGCGCGCGCGCGCTATGCAGAACACACCTTCTTAGCATGTAACTCCTTGGTGGATTTTGTAATTTGTTAAGATAAGAGATGCTCTGCAGGCTGAACACCACACTGTGGTTTTCTTTTCTCTAGATCTTCCCAGTAAATGGTAGAGCTTGTTATTGTGCTCCTACTAAAGTTCTGTTTATTTTACTCTGAAAAGGCTGAGAGATTAGCATGAGGAGATTGACCAGCCAGAAAGACGGTGGCCATGAATTTGAGATAGAAAATAAATAAATCATCACTCAGATTCAAGTGTTCAACTCAAAATTATACATAAAATGTTGATGACTCTCACTGCTATTCTTTTGGCCAATACACAGTGGTTTATAAATGAGATTCTTGAAATGAAAACCTTTCAATCTTTTCCTCTTGTGGAAGGATTTGCTTCATCTACTATCTTAGGACTTTGTGGACTTAGCTATGCTTCTTATTGTTAAGGAAGCTCAATGAAGCATTCTCTTTCCAGGATTAATCTTTTCAAATTAATACTTTGTGATTCACCTCTAATGACTTAACAGTATTATACGTGTAGTCACACATAATTAATGATTTTTAGAAAATTGTTCATTTCTCCTTTTATTAATAATAAAATGGAAATGTAGGAAATTACTTCACTATAATTAGCTTCTCCACAGCTGAGACTAAATACCCAACAATTTCAAGGAGGAAAGGTTTAATTTGGCTCATGGGTTTTGCAACTCAGTCTCTTGTCTGGGTTCAAGTCAGAAACTTCATGGAGGAATGATGTGGCAGCACAAAAATGCTTAGTCATTGGCAGTTGGAAACCATGAAAACAGAAGAGAGAAACAGTGCCAGAGAGGAACAGGTAAGAGATCATGTCATGCCATCATGACCCACCCACATTTGTTCATGGATGTATTTTGTCATAGTACACCCCTTTTCAAATCTGTACCACACACATCTCCTTAAACCATATATATATATATATATATATATATATATATATATATATATATATGTATATATATATATATATAGAGAGAGAGAGAGAGAGAGAGAGAGAGAGAGAGAGATATAAACATATCTTATCCAAATAAAAATAATATTCAAGTTCATAACTCTACCTAACATAATAAAATTATGCCAGGGAAATTGGAATTGCAAAAACCCCTTCCTCAATTCTCAAAAGTGTCAGAATTTTGCAAATGTCCAAGTCCAGATCTCTTATCAGATGCAAGGTGAGCTCTTAATTGTGAACCTCTACAAAAGATAAAATAAGTTATATAATCCAAAGGGACAATGGCAGAAGGTAAATATTCCTATTACAAAAGGGAAAAACAAGTGGATAGAAAAGAACTGAACCAAAACAACACTGAAACTCAGCATAAGAAACATTATGTTCTATAATTCTGTTTTTGGCATCTGGGGCATGTGATGGTAAAGTACAAGTTCCAAAGGATTTGGCAGTCCTATCTGCATGAGCTTGCAAGCTGCAGCTTGCATGGCTTTTCTCTGGGGATAGGTCCACTCCACCTAAAGCTTTTCTTTTTAAAAAAATTTTAATTAATTTTGTTGATAATATAGATAGATTGGATAGATAGACAGACAGACAGATAGATAGATGGATAGATAGATAGATAGATAGATTACATTTAAGATTGAGGATTTGTACCATACATGACACATCTTGACTCTCCCTTTTTCTCTTAGCAAATATACTTGGCATCCTCAGCTTCTTGGGATCCTCACTCCACCATTCTTACAGCTGTATGCCCCTCTCTTTCAGGGGCTCCTTGAGTTGAATCTGTGACCTTACTTTAAATGTTAGTATATTTTAGTTACTTTTTCTTTGCTGGGACAAATAATCAACATGCACAATTTAAAGAGTAAATTGTCGGTAATTTTAGAGGATTTAGTCTAAAGTTATCGGGCTTCAAGGAAGAAAGTTGAAGGCTTTGACAGAACCAAGCTGCTCCTATCATGTAGTCAATAAAGAGAGAGAGAGAGAGACAAAGACACAGATAGAGTCAGAGATAGAGAGAAAGGCAGATTGAGTTTCCCATGTCACATCCTCAGCAACCCACTTCTTATCAGACCTCATCTGCTAACAGCACACTTAACTCTGATAGTGCCTTTGATCTAATCAACTTCAAAAGCTTCAGTTGTTGAACACATGAGGCCTTTAGAAGTCATTCCAGATCCAAATCATAACATTCCATTCTAACCCCCTTAAAAGATTCATACGAATCTCCTTATACAAAATATATGTAATACATTTCCAGCAGTTCCCAGTTCTTAGCAGTACCAACATCGCTGAAAATTCCAAGTTCAAAGTCTCCTCTGAGACTCAAGGTAAACTCTTAGTCAAGAGCTCCTGGAGAAATAAGTCTAAGCTAAATATTTCTGGTATGCAACGATACAGGGGAGAAATGCAGAAACATGAACATAGAAATGATTTAGACCAAAGCAAGTGCAAGTCCATGACAAAGACCTATTAGTTCCATGTCCAGCACTGAAGGCAAGTTATGGCAAGGTCTGAGCTCTAAAGAGTTTGAGTGGTCCTACTGGTAAGGCTTTGCTGTTTACAGTCATCATGGCTGCTATCTTGGTTGGCTTAATTCATTGTCTGTAACTCATTTTTGCAGATACTCCAAATGGCTGAAAATTCCCTACTTTCTGAGATCTCCATTTCACTTTTGTCCTCACTCTCAAGCTTCACAAACTTCCATCTCAAGGTACAGCTCCTAGCTTTCCAGACCTTTTTCAGAAATATAGGTAGAATCTGTCATGTTCTCAAAAAAAAATAAATAAAAATTAAAAAATAAAAGGGAAACAAAGCTTATGTATACAGGGGGCGGGAGATTGTGGGGGTCAGAGGAATGGGAAAAATGAGATTTAAGTTATGTTATGTACTGGTACAAATCTCAATGCCAATTGTGATCATAATGTGCATATAAAATGTTCCAGTAAAATCAATTTTTAAAAAAGAAATAATAAAAACAGTAGAATTTTTTTAAAATCTACCCTAAAGCATCAGGTCATGGACAAATTGTGGACTAATTTTCTATGAAAATATAATTTATGTTCCGTAAATGCAACTGCCAAAGAAGTCCTTGTTGGCAACTAAGATCTCCTACACCTGGCCTTTACTGTCTATGTTTTTGTCAGTATCTGAACCCTCTGAACTCTGACTAGAATGATCCATCAGCTCTGTTTTCAGTATTCTTGAACTTTCCTAGCCTGCCTCTCCAAAACATTTACAAAGTCTTACTATGTGCCAGCTCCAAAGGCTTCTAAATTATATGCCTAGGCGCAATCAGAACAAAGACTCACCTCCGGTATCACCATCTGTATTAGTCAGTATTTTCATCCCTAAGATACAATATCTGACACCAAAAACTTCATTTGATGGAGGCTTTTGTAGATTCGATCTACCTCTAGCTCTGAGGCAGAAACACTATGGGGGAAGTTCCTTGCTCAACAATGATGCTTACTTTATGGCTCCTCGGAAGTAGTGTAGGGAGCCCTCCCAGAAAATAGTAGAAGTCACATGTCCATGACTCAGATAAACACATCCAAGTATGTGTTTAACTCATATGCTAGTTATTTCTTAATACACTGAAACTGGCATATTAGGGTTAATAGTAACTTTCAACACAGCTGTACTATGTCTACTAAAACTGTTCATCTTAAATATTCACAAGTGTGGGAACAAACTTGTTTTTGTGAATTCTAGCTTGGGTCCTGTCCGGGGAGGATGAGTGTGTACTGAGTCATGACACAGATCTTGGAGAAGGTTTCTGGAACTCTTCTAATTTTATTTGGGCTTTAGTATACTTTGTTTTACCCAGTTAATGCAGTTAGAATGGTCAAACAAACTGATGGGCAATAGCTCTCTTTTTATGGCTCTAGTGCCTTTTTTTTATTGAAATCTTTATTGGTACATTACATATACGCATCACGATTGCACTCCATAATGGGGATTTCTACCAGTATAAGACACAATTAAATTCTTATTTTTTCCCATAGCCCTACCCAACCTATCACCTCCCTATATACATAAAATTTGTTTCCTTTCATTTTTGTTATAATCTCATTATTTTTCCCCCTTCACCCTATTTTACTTTGAATATTTTGTATTTCACAATATATAACATACAATTCTAGGACTCATTTACATCTTTATTTTCTCATACCAGAGAAAAGATGCAATATGTACCTATCTGTGACCTATTTATTTTTACTTATGAGGATATCCTCAAGGTATATCCATTTAAGTATGTGTATTTTATATAGCAAGGGGTTATACATTGTGGTAAAGGCTGATAAGGGGTGAGGGTCCATTGATTTAGCCTGGGGCCTTGCTTAATAAGGAAATCCTGTGAGCAGGGGGCTTATGTGGCATGAGCAGGCTAGGGGGGAGGTGAGGCCAGGGATGAGAGACAAAGAAGGGTAGGGATATTAAGAAGGCCACTGGCAAAGCTCACCACATGGGTGCCGCGTGTGCTCAAGCCCCTAAGGGTCTTTGAGTCTGTAGGGAGCCAAAGTCTCAACCTTCAGGCTCAGGAAACAAGCATACGATGTACTTGCCCTAGCCAAACTTGAACCTTTCCCTTACAAACTAGATCTAAAAAATGATTTAGTCATTTGATTGAATTACAATATCAATTATAAATCAGATAAGGCTAATAGACAATGTTAATTTTAAAAATTTCAAATGTTCTGTGGTACATAAGAGAATCTGTTTTCTACAATAAAATGAACACTGAAGTATTTTCACAAGATTAGCAAACTGTCTAATTTATTTTTAATAACAAGTAAAATAATACATGGATATATATTACAGATATGCAACCGATAATTTTTAGTGCAGATTTAAGCTTTAGTGCTTTTCAGGAATATAAATGCTACAAATATAAAAACCATTTAAATGATTAATTATTTAAACTTTTTAAATACACACTAGTTTTGTAAATATTAGAAATAAGTTTTTAATTGATGAATTTCATTTCTGTCACCATTTACCATATTTAGTTAGGGAAACTGAAGGTCATGCCAATATACTTTGTCTATAATGGCATATTTTATAATTTTTAAAACATTTTTAAAAATTAAAAGTCAAACAAAATGACATAATATTGTTTTCTAAAAATTTTACCATCACTTACTACTTCAAGTGTTTCTATTTTTTAAAATCGCCATTCATAATCTGTATTGATGTTATATGATTATAGTTTTAGAAACAGTTATTTTGTATAATGCTTTTAAAGTAATCCTGTAATTAATTTTATTTGTCTATGTTATCTTAATCATTTTAACTATCTGCCTAACTAAACTACTCAGTGCTGTAACCTATGTTTAGTGATTCTCTCCCAGACGGACATTTGAATAACTTCTAAATCCTTTCTCCACAGTTAACAATGATTGCTTTTTGAATACTGTGTTTGTTTGTATTCACACCTGTTGAATTATTTCTTTAGGATCAACTCCCAAGAATGCTATTCCTAAGCCAATGTATATAAACACATCATGGGTCTAAAGTGTTATGCCAGTGTATATATGCACTTATGGGATTTTTCATTAAACATCACAGGAAACATAATTAAGCGTTAGCTTGTGTGCTACATTTGTTATCCTAACATGAGTGATAAGTAAATTCATATGTGTGAGATATGGATCAGTTGAATTATGGGAATGCAAGAAAAAAGGCAACATGTGCCTAGGAGTTGTTTTATGATGACTAGAGTTTATTATTAACAGTACAAATAAATATTCATGATCCAAGGAAAGAACAACAATCACAAGTAGGTACAAACACAATGTAAGTGGCATAAGGAAAGGTAATAAAAATAGTTTCAATTCACCTTAGTTTTCATTTTAGGGCAGTGTCAATCCTAGCTGGATAATGATGTCTAGAAGCCAATGATGGTTGCTGTTCCCATAGGGAATCTGGATCACAGATTGAGATGGAATACAGCAGCATCACCTGACTGGGCCATGGATCCCGAGGGCCCCACTGACATTCTGTATTTTCCCTGGAAGTAAAAGCTCATTGAGATCTGAAATATCTTTCCCTACCCTCAAGCTATCATCCATCTTCACAAAATCTCCCAGCCCATGACGATGCAGCTTATAGGTATATCAGTGTGTCCTGCAAGCGACAAATAAGTGGGTGAGGAGACACGTGAAGCACCCCCCCCCTTCTTCTTGTGGTTAATCTCCTCAGCCAGCTAATCATGCAGCCCTCCCAGTTAGCAAGGTCTTTTTAAATTTAGAGTGAGAAGATTGGTGTAATGAAGCCTACTGGTTTCATTGACCTGAAATGGGTGCTCAATTTGCTCAGGTGCTTTCATTGTTTTAGAAAACTCAGAGAAGAGGCCTTCAAACTCCATGACTCTTCACCTCAAAATAGTATTGAGTTAAGGGCAATAGTCACTGAGTTTCATAGAAATGAGTTTCACACAGAATTAAACTCGAAAGGAAGGACCTTTTTATAAGGAATAAGTCCTTGTGTCTAGGATTTCCCACTGTGATAGAAATATATATACATATACATACATGTACATACACATGCACATGTATATTTCCATGCATCTATATCTGTATGTTTAACTATGCATTTATATATACACAAATATATGTAAATACAACTATATGTATGCATGTAATTATATATACACAAATATATATCCATCTCCATATCTATATCTATATCTATATCTATCTGTGTGTATATATATAGGGGTGAAAAAGACATTGTCCAACTAAAATGTAAAAACAAAAATGCATGCTGCAATTTAATTTCTTCATGCAGGTTTTGAAATATATAATGTTCACTCTCTACTTTTTTAGCACTTTTAATACCAAGTAACTTTATAACTGAGACTTCTGTAAATCCTAGACAGGTAATGTCGCACAGGTGACTATATCTCAACACCTCGCTGCTCATCTTTTCTGATGGTTTGGACTGTAAGCTGGGAAAGTAAATGACAACTATTTAACTACTAGAGTGATTATACTTAGAAATACAATATGGTGAGATGTTGTCAGATATGAAAACTTTATTCATTTTTTCATTGTTATTTTTACTAGAACCATTTGAATTTATATAACTGTCATACTGTTCTTAGGGAATTTGTACCTCTTCATGATGTACTGTGACCCTTTTGTTTTTCCCCTTCCTTACCCTCTCTTCAACCCATCTTCCCCTTCCTACCATACAAAAAGCCTTTTATTCATTTTCCTTCTTTTCTCTTTTTTTCTTTTTCCTCTTTCTAGTTTCCCTTCATTTTTGTATAATTTTTTCATATGGTTTATTATACATTTTAATTCCTATTTACAATTCCAGTGAGACAACACAATACTTATATGTGTGTCCAGTTTATTTCACTTAAGGGTACAGCTTCAAGATTCATCCATTTAACTTTAAATGCTTTAAGTTAATCCTTTTTATGGCTAAGTAATATTCCCTTGTATAGAGAAACTACATCTTTTCTATCCATTCATCAGTTGATAGACCTTTGGGTTATTTCCAAGATTTAGCTATTATAAACTAAACTATGTCAATATAAACATGGGTGTATATATATTGCGATGGGATAACATTTCAATTCCCTTTGGAAGATATCCAGAAGAAAAATAGCTAGGTCAAAGGGGACCTCTAATGTTAGGAACTGCAGACAATCTACTTGGATGTAAGGCTTACTTACTGGGATTTATGTACTTGGATTTGAGGATGTCTGCCCCGCCCTGTGGGATCAACTACTGGGATTATTTCTGACATCTGCCCCACCCTATTGGATTTTAAACTACAAGGATTACTGCACTAGGATTATTGGCTTTAAGACTTAATGGGGCTTACTGGGATGTAAGGACGTGTGCGCTGCCCTCTGTAATCTTCAATTACAAGGATTATTGTGGGACCACCCTGT
>PVIR01044818.1:0-11039 GCA_004026965.1 Petromus typicus
TTTTTTTCTCCTTCCAACTTGCATGTGTCTTTCTTCCAGCGGATGATACATCACGAGCCTTCAGATCTCTCGAACACACTTTGATAATACGGCTCACCAGCAGCTCCTTTCATCTTGGGAACAATTTACAAAGCAAATCTAATTGAGACAGGGCATCTCAGGGCTAGTGGATGGCTCACATCTTCCAGGGTTGACTTCCAGACCTCTTCCTGGAGCTGTGATTGCATTACCTGAGTCCCTGCACCCAGCTGGCCCTACCCGCAGGGGCCCGATTAAAGGCCTGAGGGTGGGTGCCTGCTGCTTTCTTACATAGCTCAGTGTGAATTCTCCTGGCCTCCTCAGGGGGAGGCAGCCACCGGCTCCATTTTGCAGCTTGGCAAACTGAGGCTCAGAGATGCAAAATCACTTGCCTGCATGGGGGTGACCAACCCCCAGAGGGCTTCCGAATGGTCCTACTCGAGACTGCTCTGTCTGTTGATAATTCCTGCACATCCTTTACCTCTGCCTCCTCTGGACAGTCCTCCTCTTTCCTTGCCATGCTGAATTAAGTGAACTCTGTACCTACAATGGCCATGTGGACTCCTGGTGCAGGCCCTACCTTGTCTGACCACCCCTTAGCTGGTCCCTTGCCAGCTGCTGGTCCAGGATGTGAGCTCACTTTCTTGAGGCTGGAGGAGGGCTAGGCTGGCAGTTTGACTTTTATATAACTTTCAACATGGCTGCTATTCTTTGGGGTTATTTTAGCCATGGGTGAAAAGGGTAGCTTGTGCAAAAACAAAACTTTCGATTTTTTCTTTGCCAGCTGGGCAAAAATGTTCCAGACAGAGCAGAGCAGAAGTCCACGGAGAGAGAGGGCAGGAGAGCTCAGAGACTGGTGGAAGAGTCCAGGGAGCCAGACTGGCAAGAAGGGATTGCAGATCCTTCTTAATCACAGGGCAGTGATTCGACCTCATGGATTTAGGGCTGTGTATAGACCTCATAAGAGGTTAGATCCAAGGGTTACAGGCCCTAAGGAACTTGGAATGAGATTCACAGGGAGGCAGCCTGGTGTGGGCATTAAGGCTCCTGCGGTCCTTAAATAGTAGTCCCTAAAGAATTCATATAGACCAGGGGCTGCCATGCCAGGGTCCTCAATCCATAATAAGTTTATTTGTAAATGTGAGAAGGTCTTATGGGAACCTAGGCAGGCACATTCATTTGCGACCACAATGGAACTTGCCTGCTGGGATAGCAGGGTTGAGGGGGTCGCCTGTCCATCCAATGCCCTTTGGTCCTCAAATGTTTGCTCTCCAGCCCATGAAAGAAAAGTTTGCTTCAGCCTGGGATCTAGCTCAGTGGCATCACAACTGTGTTGCAAGTATAAGGTCCTGAGTTTGGTCCCTGGTACAGGGGGAAAAAGGAAGAAAATTGGCAGACTTTTTGTGTACACAGATATGGGTCTTTAATATAGAGCCTTGTCTCTCTCTCACTAATGTCTTGCTTCATAGCAGGGACCCTAGCTCAGGTATTCCCAGACCCTGGCTGGTCCTGCCAAAGCATAATTTGCTTACAGAAATATTCTGCAGGCCAACATGATTTTGCCCATTTTTCTTAACACGTGAGGTCTTCAATGTCTTCTTGCTGGATATTTATTTTTCATGTTTGACAGATATCAATTGCTGAGATATTTACTTCTTCATCTAATTAGCATTTATAGAATGTGTGTTATGTACAGCATGTGTACTATAAACCATGACACTTTAAATTCTTAAAATTCTAATTAATTTAAAACTAAACAGCCCCTGGCCAGGGATTCAGCTCAGTGGTTTCAGTGCATTCCTTGCAAATACAAGGTCCCTAGTTCGATTCCCGGAAACCACATACAACAATGCTGAGTACCACATACCACAGTGTTGGGTGTGATGGCTCATGCCTGTAAACCCAGTACTTGGGAGGCAGAGGCAGGAGGATTGCTGTGAGTTCAAGGTTCGTCTGGGCTACATAGTAAGCTCAGGGCCAGCTCCTACAGGGCCTACTCCCTCCTACAAAGGGAGTCTTGTCTAAAGCAAAACAAAAACTAAACCAAAAAAACCCCAACACATAAACAGCCCAGTAAGACCAGCAGCTATCATTTTGAACAATGATAGGATTGCTCTAATAGATACACTTTATAGAATCTGTCCCTAAATACCTCCTTTGTGAGTTTTGGTTAGTATTGGGTAATATTTTCCTTTTGATTGACTCACTTGGTTAAAAGGGATATTGAAAAGAACTTTCTGTGCTACTGAAATGAAAAACTACTATTTCTAGCCACAGAGAGAAGGTGGTTGTGAACACAAGTGTCCTTGATCAAGGTCAGGACAGGCACGAGGGATTCTTCTGGAAATGTCTGTGCCTGAGGCAACCCCGGAGGCTCCTGCTCTCTCTCACGACAAATGCTGGGTGTGAAGGGCCTCGTGACCATCGGGGGAGACATGGAGAGGAACTGGCTGCTTGTGACGCCTGGCCTGTCATCCTCAGATCCCTTGTGCTCCACCGGGAGGACTCACATCCTGGGAGGTGGCGGGGGGGAGTGGCCCCTGCATGGGCTGAGGAGCCGCAGCTGGGCTATTCTCCACACTCCGTCCCCTGGGTCCAGCATGTGGCCTGGCACATGGCAGGGGCTCTGTCAGCTGTAACATTCAGTATGTCCATGATGCAGACAATGCTGAGCACTGCACATGGGTGAGTGTATTGAATCCTAAGGAATAACTATCATCATCTACCGTGCGGGAGAAGCAAGCTGAGCAAACAGGGCGGTATCGACAGACCCCTCATGCTCTCTACTCCTGGATAAGCTACCAGAGTTTTAGGGTGAGAGCCCTGGTTCTGAGGGTCCCAGTGGGCCAGGCTTGGTCGCTTGCCCCAAAAAGTCAGCGAGGAGATGAGCAGCGGTGAAGGACGTGAAAAGGACCCTTAGCTAGTGTGGACACACTGGAAAACACAGAGAGGTACCAGATCTGTCCGACAGAAGCGATGGGATTTTATAGAAAAAGGGACAACGGTGAGGGTTGCGGTTGAGGAGCTGGAGCGATTCATCCAGTGGGCAGGGCAGGAAGTCCTGGTAAGTCACAGCCCTGGGGAAGCCGTGGCTGCTCGAGGGGAAAATCAGTACCATCGCAAGATGCTGGTGGTTCCTGCTCAGAGATGCGGCCTCCGTTCCCATCATGAGGCCATCGCTCCCATTCAGCAGTGACCTCAGCACGGGCGGTCTGCGAGGCTCTGCTTCTCCTGAAGCCTGAGATGACTGCAGATGCAGCGCAGTGGCTTGAGACTTGTAGGCATCCCTGCAGGCTGGGTCTGGAACCCGGCAACTGAGCATCCCTGCAAATCCTGGAAATTACTTTATTGACTCTCACATCACTGTCCTCAGTTGTGAGAAGGGATGAGAGAATTTAAATTCAGGCAAATTTAAATTCCTTCTCCTATTCTGTTATTCTGTCTCTCCAGAGAACCCTCACTAATACATTCCCCATTACCATGTGTCTGGAGCAAGAGCATAGCTTGGCTGGGCTTCCTTTCTCTCAGGAGGATGTAGTCAGGCTGTCAGCCGGGGATGGACTTGCATCTGCGAGTCTGACCTGGGAAGGAGCCTCTCCCCAGCTTGGCTGGGCTGTAGGAGAATTCTGTTCCTCCAGAGCTGCCCGTTAACGGTCTTGGTTCCACGCTGGGGTTGGGAAGAAGCCACCTTTCCTGCCTGGTGATGTTGGCCTTTGCAACACAAGCACCCACAAATCCAGAAGGCAACTATGCCCGGACAGCTAGCAAGATGGCCATTACGACGTGGTGTGGTTGTAGTCACAGAAATGCCAGCCCATCAGCTGGGCTGTGTTCTCCAGAAAGAAGCAAATCTCTGATCTCACCACCCTCACAAAAAGGTGGATCCCATCAGGATGTGGGTACTAGCGGATTGCACTGGGGGCCCAAGTTTTTTATTATGGATTGTGCCCTTGGCATCTTACCTTTTTATTTTTGCATATGCTATCTAGTCAAGTGCGTCACTTTTAACCAAAGAGCACAGGATGGAACTTACAACATGCGAGATGAGTGCAGCACCAGTAATAATGTGCCAGGCAGGCGTGCCAACTGTGTGCAAGGCTCTGGGTAAGGGTTTACCTGCTTTCTTTCATTTGTCATATTGAGCTGGTGGAAGTGGAGCCAGAAGCATGTCATCCCAACACGATACATTTGATAAGTTAAAACCCACCCTGGACTGATAGGCAATGCCCTGAGAGATGCTTTTAAAAATTATCCAAGCAAGGGGCTGGGGATTTGGCTCAGTGGTTCTGGCACCTGTCTTATAAGCACAAGGACCCGGGTTCGATCCCTGGTTAACCACATACCATACTGGGCGTGGAGACTCACCCCAGCAGCAATCAGTACCACACACCACAGTGCTGGGCGTGGTGGCTCACACCTATAACCCCAGCACTTGGGAGGCAGAGGCAGGAGGATTGCTGTGATGTGAGTTTGAGGCTGAGCTCAGGGCCAGCCTGAACTACAAAGCAAAACCCTGTCTCAAAAAATAAAACAAAATAAGATACCCCCCCAACCTTGTGTATTTTACTAATGGTACCAATTCTAGTTATGTAAAAAATAGATAAAGTTATAGAAAAAAGAGAATTTAGTAGTCTGTCTGCAGAGTCTCCTCTTATCTACAATACCGACTTCTATTTCCGTTCATGTGCATTCACATCTCTGTCCCTCCATTGGTTCTTCTTCTTCTTCCTTTTTTTTTTTTTTAACCTTCACATTTCCACCTGTTAATTGGAGAAGTTAATATTCCTGCCTTGGAAGACTGTTGTGAGGATTGAGAAGACATATGGAAAACTCTCTGAATACTGTCCCATACCCAGAGAAAGCTTGACTGATGGTATTATCATTATTTTACTCCTAGAAATAACATTGGAAAGAAATGTGCCTGACATGTTGATATGTTTCTCTGGTTGTAGGATTAGAGCTGAATTTCCTTTTCCTCTAAGATTAAAAAGTAACATGCTATTTTTTGTAATAAACACTTCTTTTCCTTCCCAGCCTGATAACCCAGGAGTCTGACTGCGGGTCCTCTGGGGATTCTGTTCAGACTGTAAGTAATAGCCTGGGCTATGCAAGGCCAGCCCTGTCTGGTCCATGTCTAGACGCTTTATTTCCCTCACCTGCTGTGAATCAAGATGCCACTTAACACCAGAAAAATGTTTCTGAACAAAACTTTGGGTTCAGGGTGTTCACGATGTGCCAGTGGAGTCCATCATCTGTAACCAGTGCAGCCCTCGGTGGGTATGAGTGACAGGGAGGCAGTACCGCACAGAGTGGAGATACCTGCTCCGCTCTGTGCAGCATGAACAACAAAATCTCCAGGTCCAGGTCTAGGGAGAACAGCAGCAGTAGGGAAGGGAGGTGGTACAGTGACATTAAGAGGCACCAATTAGGTCTTTTCTGGAGGGAAGCAGACGCCCAGAGAAGCCTTAAACATTCACATGAGTCAGGGTAGGTAGAGACATCTGCTGATTCGTTGAAGTCTCGCTGGAAGCTAATTTGTCCCGGTGCCATGGAACTATTGAGGAAGCTAGTCTGGTTTGCTGTAGGGACACTGGCTGTCTGGTCCCTTCCTGTGATGTGGCATGCACAGATGCCACTCTGGAGAGCAGCAGTCTAGGTGTGGCCAGGTGTCCTGGTGCTCAGCCTTACAAGGCCATATTTATTGGGCACCATCTCCCACTCAAGCCTTACTTTCATGGTCTTGCTCTTGACTTTTTCGTTGTCTTTTGTGGCAGAGTATAGAACGCTGGTTCACTTGATGACTCTACCTAAGTGACGTTAGCTGCTGGATTGTCCATTTTTCCACTTCTGAGTCAGGCAAGTTTATAAAATGAAAAAGGTTTAGGAAGTTCATGTTTCTGGCAGTGGGAAGGTGTGGCATCCATGTCAGCAGAGCTCTGATGAGGGCCTTCATGGCCACATCACATCATGGTGATGGCAGTATTGGTAGCACATGTGGAAGAAAATGAAGACATCCTCAACAGGAAGCCAGAGGGCAGAGCCAGGCCAGGTTTGCTCCTTCTGTACCCACCCTCCCGAGAGGACTGGGGCTGCAGCTGTGGCTGTGGCTGTGGCTGTAGTAGAACCCTTTCCAGGCATACACAGGACCCTGGGTTCAATCTCCAGCACCACAAAGAGAAATCCCAAGGACCATGAGAACTACCTTCATCCCTTCTGAGGGCAGTGCGGCCAATGTATGAAAAACTCCCGCTGGGCCCTGCCTCTTGCTTCCAACACACGGACCCATGGATGAGTCACATCCAAACCCAGCACCTCCCTCAGCCTCGGCTTTGGAGTGATTTTGGATTCCTGGCCAGCAGGCCCCTGGATTGAGGCAGAATGATGGCTACCAAAGTCATTTGCATCTTAGTCCCTGAAACTGGGCCATCTCACCTCACAAGGCCCATGGAACTTGGTGGGTGTGACTCAGTCAAGGAATTCAGGGTGGGAGGATTTTTTCCTGGATGGTCTGGGGGTTCAGTGTGATCTTAGGGACTTTATAAGGGGAGAGAGAGGCAGAGAGACAGAAACACAGTAAGACAGAGACACAGACACACACAGGGGTGGGTGGGTCCTAGCTCTGCAGACAGACAGAGCCCCCACATGACACAGAGCACAGTGACATCTAGAAACCAGAAGGGAGACTTTGTGGAGCCCCCAGCATAGACTCAGCCCCATGATGCCTTCACATAAGCCCAGGGATGATGATTCCGCCTTGGGGCCTCTGGACTGCAAGGGAAAAGTGAAAGAATATGTGTGGTTTTGAGCCTCTGTGTTTGTGAAAGATGAACACAGCAGCTCCAGGGAAACAAGACAGGAGTGCTGTCCACGTGAAATCTCACCAACAGCCCCAGGGTACAGGGAGGGGAAGGGCCAAAGGGGCCGCTAGAACATCCTGGCAAGGTAAGGGGTTATGTCTGTACTCAACAAATTATAGTTATCCTGGAGTAGTATTATTGTGATCTGCTTTTGTTACAAGTGTAACATATTCTTCTTTCTGTTTCTCTTTCCCCATTCCACTGAGTTTCCTGGAGCCTTCGGGGGCAGAACCTCGTATTATCCTCATTGTATCTTCAGTGTTGGGCACGTAGTACCTGCTCAATAATCAGTGCTTACCAGGTAGCACTGAGATGCTTTTTCTTGACTCCTGTAAAGGCTTGAGTAACTGTCTCCTTTATCTTCTGGGCTTCACTTTCCCCCTCAATAAGACAGTGAGCTACAGTTTCTTCCAGTCCAAAGGTTCCAGTCCAAAGGTGGGGCCTTTGCCCCACCTCCGTCCAGCCCCTGCTGAGCCACAGTGGGGCTAGGGAGGATTGAACCTGTGTCACAGTGTCACTGCAGGTCCTGGCTGTGCCCCAGATGCTGGCAGGGTAAATGCAACATGACCTGGGAAAGCTGGCTGGGAGTCTCCCCACCTGTGTGCTTTGTGATGTTTATAATTCCTAACAGGGAGCTTCCAGCCTCGCTTCTCCATGCCTTGGCCTTGGAGGGCTATGGGGAGCCGGCTGAAGGCTGGCACTGGGCACTGATGTGGCATTTCTGGCATTAACAGTGTGTAGAGCTGCTATCTCCTCCACAACCGCCAACGCTTTGAGGCTGGAAGGACCCAGCCCGCTGTCCGCTGTCCGCGGTGCTGGAGCAGGCAAGACATTCACATTGACACCCGCGGAGAGGACCCTGGTTGGAATGCCAGGCCCACGCCTCGCCACTCAGCCATGTCACTGTGCTGGGTCAGACTCTCGGCTCCCAAGTTGCATTTTGTCCTGACTGGAACTGATGTTTCTCATCTGTCTTCTAGGAATGTTGGGTCGATGGGAGATGATTGCTGTGTGGCTGCAGGTGTTCATGCTTAGTAGGTGTTGCTGGTGTGACCTCTGTCAATGTCACTCCCACAGCCATCACCCTCATTCCTGAGCCCTTCTCTATCTGCCCACCTCCCACTCTGACCTGGCTAAGTCAGACATAGGCTGTTAAAAAGGTGTAAGTGTATTTCATGGTTCAGTGGTTTTAGTATTTAAGATATGACTGGAAAATATTTACATTTAAAAATGTATTATGTGTCACCCCTCGAAAGATTCTCCTTTGCTTCAAACACACAGTCTTATCCCATTGATTTTGCCTTTCTGCAGTGGCTCAGGAAGTCCTCCTTTGTGAGCTGTACTTTCGTGGTTACTTAGTGTCCTGAATCAATTGTTGCCCTTTCATGGTCACGTGGCTATAGGAAGAGTCTGTAGTCATGCTGTGCCAGGTCCAGTGAAGACGGTGCCTGCAGGTATATCGTGGTGTTCTTATGAACGTGCCTTTCCATTGGACGGCCCTCGACAGTGGCATTCACTGGGTTTCTGATCACACCTTGAAAAGAGACTCATGAAAGAGAACTTGACCACACCTTCTACATGCAGAATTGGGCAACCATGATCAGGATCTAATTTTAGATCATTGTGCCGACCCTCAACACAACCCCCTGCCCACTGATTTCTTCATCTCCCTCTGTTCCTGTGCAGCCCTTAATCTTGTCTCCTTCCTCTGTCTTTTCCAGACCTTTAATGTTAGTGGAATGCTGCTAAATGTCATCTTCTGCAATGGGCTTTTCCCACTTAGGACAGTGATTTTTAAGTGAACCCATGTTGCAGCGTGCATCATCCCTTCCTTCTTTTCATGGCTAGATAATATTCCTTTGTACAGACCATTTTTTATTGATTATTCATCACTTCATAGGTTACAGGGTTATTTTCCTGAAGAAGAGAATGAAACTGGAGAACTAGACCACTTTCTCAGGGTCACTTGACTAGCAAATGGTGGTGGGTGGGAATATTTGAAATGATGTTTCCCTGATTCTGAAAAATGTCCCATTTTATCTCCCACAGAAAGCTATTTCCAGCTTACTGAGTTAGTGAGTACTGACTGGTCTTCTCTTATGTGTTAGCCTTGCCTTAGGCTCTTTTACTTTGATGTGTGAAACCAATCACACATTCAAAATGTGTCTGTGGAGGTGAGACAGACCTGTGTTTGAATCCTGGCTCTTCTACTAAGTAGCTGCATGATATCAATTCACTTACTCAACCTCTCTGAGCCTTGTATCCCCACCGGTAATAGATTGAGAACGCCATTGTTGAGTGCTATCCAATGGAAAGGTTCCAAAAGATAGTGTACCCAGTGTGCTGTCCCACTGTAAAAATACAGCATGTAACTTAGCCATTGCAGGTCTAGATTCCCAGTAGAAAGGGTGTTACTAACCCTTTCAGCAGATGAGGAAACTGAGGTTGGGAGAGGGAACTGGATCAAGATGTCCAAGCAGGCTAGTGGTAAAAGTGATGCTGGATCCCCGTGTATGGGTTCCTGGTCTAAGCTCTTTCTCACCTACCGCACAGCCCCGGCAGCAGTATCTCTCCAGCCTAGAAATCTTCTTCCAGTTTTGGAAGGTCCCCAGAAGTGGAAAGAGTGCGTCCCCAGCCTTATCTCTTGGAGTCCTGCCAGGCGTGGAATGGGTAAGTGGGGCCTGCGGGTTAACCCCCCTTTTTATTCTAGGGTGATTATGTTGTATGGGAGATGGAGAATGGCAGCTGGTGACTCCCAGGTTTCTAATGGAGGAGGGACCTCTCCACTTAAATGGTTATGCATGGGTCAGGTCTTTGGAGTCCAACTGGCTGGCACAGCATTGCAACCTTATGAAACTCATTAAATGGAGGCCTTTCTCTCTGCTACCACAATCTTAATAACTGTGCAGATAGCCTGGTTATATATCTTCCAGGCCTCAGTTGGCCCCTGATAAGTTTGCCACACAAAATAAGCTCTGTGCTTGAGGGGAGAGATTTTTTGGCAGGGCTCATTTGTTCACTTACTCAATCAACGAATCTCTATTGCGTACCTGCCACATGTCATGCTGTAACCTAAGTGCCAGTAATACATGTTGGATAGAAGGAGCAGCGTCCCTGTCAACAACAATTCTTAGTGTATTCAGTTGCAAGTAGCAGAGAAGTCTCAGCCGTTGGCTTAAAAAGATAGGGAATTATTTTTATTTCCTAATACAAATTTCGGAGGGGGGCAACACAGAGATGGGACAACACTTCCGTGGTGGTGTATTTGTCTCTCCACTGCTGGAACAAAATACCTGACATTAACAGCTGAAAAGAGGAGAAGTTTATACAGTTCCCAGTTTCTAGTGGGTTCAGTCCATGGTAAGCAGGCCCCAGGTAGAAGCAGCATGGCGGAAGGGCCTGATAGAGGAAAGTTCTTCTGTCATGGCAGCAATGAAGCAGAGGGAAAAGGGGGAGAGCTGGGGACAAGAATATGTCCTTCTGAGGGACTCACCCTTTCTGATCAGCTTTAGGTCCTACCTACATTCCAGGTGGGCCAAAGGCTTCTTTTCCAAAGCCTGCCATTTTTCTGAAGGAAGTCCTCTCAGACAGACTCTGTTTTTGCCTCCTTTATCAGAACTACATCACATGGCTATTGCTGGCTTTAAGGTGAAATGTGGAAAGGGATGCAGGTCAGAATGGTGTTGGGTGAGTCATCATGTAATGTCTGTCATGAGGCCCGAATGAAGCTAATAGTTCACAGGACCCAACAGGTGGGCAGCAAATAGCTTCATCGTTAAATAGTCAATGCCCCAGGGATGTAACTCAGTGATGCCACACCTGCCTAGCAAGTGCAAGGTCCTGAGTTTGATTCTCAATACCACACACACACACACACACACACACACACACACACATGCAATTCATTAATTGTTGTGGTCTCTGGGAAGGAGTAGGAGTGCAAAAATGCATGCCTTGGATTGGGTTTCCTTTGAAGTAGCCCCAGAGGTGAGGATTTAAAGGCACTAATTTTATTTGAATGGTGATGTAGGATGTGTGGTTGAGAGTGAGAAACGAGATGGAAGAAGGAAAAAGGTAAGGAACCAATGTACAATATGATATTTTGGCTCCTTTAAAGACATTTATTAACTTACATATAATCACACAAAATCACAGGGTCTCTTC
>PVIR01044819.1:0-11018 GCA_004026965.1 Petromus typicus
CCAACAGATTTTTTAATTAATCTCTATTTCCTCCTATAATCCCAGCATCCTGGGAGGCTGAGGCAGAAGGATTCCCAGCTGAAAGCCAACCTGAGGAATCTGGCCACTTAGTTAACCTTAGGTTTTTTTTGTTGTTGTTGTTTTTTCCTATGACACTCATCTCTTCCATAGAGGGAAACCACATTGGATCTGGGTAGAGAGGAAGCAAGGTAGACAGGGCAAGTGTCCATCTCCGGGGATTTCTTGGGAATCAGATGTTCCTTCTCGCAGTTTGAGAGGAAACACTGGCGTGGCCCAAAACTGCCACACCAGGATCGAAGAGGTGCTCTATGCCAGGGTGGGTCCCTTGGGCAGCCAGGCTTGGCTCAAAGTCCATAATGGGAAGATTGTGGCTCTACCTGAGCGCCCTCAGGCCCCACCAAGAACTTCTCTAAAGTCCAGGCCATGGCATTGCAGCAGAGCTGGGACCAGAAGATCAACTTGCGGTGTCTCCAAAGTGCAGTAGAGTCTTCGCTAGGTGCCCTCAGGGCCTCTCTTTTCAAAGAGGGTGAAGTTAGGCTCGAACCTGCTGAATGGCCGGATGTACTCAGTGAATTCATAACTTCTCCTCCTGGTGTTTACATTGGCTGCACAGGAAGCTGAGCACCTCCAGGCCCTGGACCTAGGCGAGTCTGCCTTTTGTGCAAGATTTATAGGAGTGCATGCAAGAGCCAGTGAGTGTTAAATAATAAGTTCAAACATTTGTGCAGTACTTTATCACTGAAGAAATATGTACTATCTCATTTAATTTTTAAACTCTTGAATGAAATGGATACAATAAATCATTCTTCCATTTTATAGTTCAGAAAAATGAAACATAACAATGAGAGAGCTTGCTAGGAATTAAAAGCTATTCTGATTCTAGTTCTAAAGATTACCATATTCCTTGTACTTCTATATTTGCAGTCCCCAAATATTAACAATGAAACAGACAGTAACAGTATCAGAGTTTAATGGTTGATAAACATAAACCAAGTGAAAAATTCCTGATCTTTTCTCTCTATTTCACACACAAAAAAATATCTAAGATCTTTATTTAAGTACTGGTTAGTGTTACCTTACCAAAAAAGACAGTAGATTGCCTGTGCCTCTAATAACAAGGATGAGGGGGATGCTGCCATTAAAGGTGTGTGATAGTGCGCATAGATGGTAGCTCACTTGTTATAAAGCTTTATTTTTTAGGTCTGCACCCTTTAATAATATGACTTTTATTCAAGGACTATAAACATCTTATTTGGCTTTAAGAGTGTTCGGATAATAGATGGTACTCTATACTTTGAACTGGGGAAGTGTTCAAACCCAAGTGATGTTCTGGAGATCATTCACAAAGTGTTCCAGCTGTGGTGGCCATATGCTTCTCCATCTGCCCGTGTTGTGTGGGTATTGTTCTGCTGTGTTCGAAAGGATGCCTAGTCTTGCTTTTGGATTACAGACTTCTTGAAGCACACACATGTTTTTTTTTTGTTTGTTTGTTTAGGCCGTCCATTTGCTTTGCTGTTACAAAGCAACACGTAGTCTTTTTTTCCCTCCAGATACAGAGGACATGTTGTTTTTAAATTGGCAAGTATATCAGCATTAAAGATATACACATGTCAAGTTATACATTTGACCATCAGTTTATTAGGGGAGCTTCCAGGACAGACTGCCCTTTTAAACATCTACCAAGAGATAGATAGCAACAACAACAACTATTACTAGATATTATTAAATACAGTTATTGGCAGATAAACTAACCATCCTGATTCTATCTCTCAACACATCAGAGAAGCTGGCTTATATTTACAGATATTGATGAATATCTAGCAGTTAATTGTCCTAAGTCTCTGCCAGATCTTAGTTGGAGAGTGAATGTGGGCAGAGGCTGGACAGGACACACACACAGAACTGTGCAGATGAGTACTCCACCCCTAAATGTTGTTTTTAATTTCTCATACTGCTGGAAACTGTCCTAGAAGGAAAGACAAGATTTTGATCATCTTTGGTGGCATTTATAAAGAGGATGTTTTTAGCGACATTGGAATTCAAATTATTTATTGGGCATCTAAAATGATACCCACCTACACAGAGCCATTTTCTCCCATTTTATTCTTATCCTTTGAGATTACCTATAGCTTTCTGAATATTCAAGCTGTGTTTTTAACTCTCTGCTCTTTATATCTTGAATTATTTTCTTGACCTGGGTTTCTTCTCTTTATCCTTACTTTGTCATTCAAAACTCAGCTCACATTTTATCATCCTCAAGAATATTTCTTTTAAGCACATTTCATTCTACCTGCAAGTTTAGATTAGGTGCTGCTTCCTGACTCTTCATGTATCTGTGGATAGAACTATCATACAGCTGGTTTATTCATTCACTTATTTAATTAGTCATTTAAAAATATTTGTGAAGTATTCACTGTGTTTCAGAATTTTTTTTTATCATTTGGAGATACAGCAGAATGGAAAGTGGGTACATTTCCTGTTCTCACCAAGCTTACAAGTGGAAAGACAGCCAAGAAATGAGAAGATAAACAAACAGTAGAACTTATGATATCAGATAGTAAATAAAAAATCAAGGTAATGTGATTATGAGTGCATTAAGGTGGGAACTATTTTGGCTCAATGGTTGGAAAAGGTTTGTCTGAGGAGATAACATTTGAATAGAGACCTAAATGTAGTGAGAGAGTAACTTGCGTAAAGAAACAAAGTAAGAACAGACCAAGCAGAAGAATAAAAAAAACTTTAAGGGGAAAGAAGCGTGAGGTGTTTGCATTATAGCAAGGAAACAACATGTGAGGAGGAAGGTGGGAAGAGATGAGATCAGAGAGATGGGCCAGGATAAGATTTCGTCAGGTGATGACAAATTAGCAGATCTGCTATTCTCTATGCCTATAACAGCACGTTATCTATATATCATACTCTATGATAGAACATGGCAAAGGATACTTTTTGACTTTTCAAAAGTGTAATTAAAATATATGAATGTTTTATTAAAAATTAATCCAATTTATTTAGGCTTCATATTTACCATTGATCTATTTTGTGTGGATATAGCATTTTATCAGGCTGAACTATTCTTGGAAAATTCTGTGTGACTGAGAAAGGAGCATTATAGTAGGCTAGAGGCAACAACATTCATGAGACGTTGGAAGACAATCACCCAGGTCTGTAGGTTCTCAGAAACTGGGCAAAAGGGGTGGATTCCAACAACAGGAAGGCAACTTTAAAAAGCAGGCCAGCAGATGAATTCCCAGTAATAGAGATGTTTAGGAAAAGAAGCAGGGATGGGGCCATACCACCCTGAATGTGCCTGTTCTTGTCTGATCTCGGAGGCTGAGCAGGATTGAGACTGGATAGTACTTGGATGGGAGAAAAAGAAGCATAATTACTTCTTGATACTGTCTCTACTCACAGGCCAGGTCCAGTGAACACACCATTTTAAGAAAAGACCAAATGCTCTTCTTCCACTGGGAAATGGAGGCCAGTCTGTGAGATATTTGCAGGAGAGAGCCTCCTCAGGTTAGGGCACAAAGGAAAGTACCAGCCAGGGAATCACTCAGAGAACAATGACTGAGTTAGGGCCAGCAAGTAGAAAGACAAAGCAACAAAGGCCACAGTTCTGGTGAGGATGTGGAGCAAGGCATTAAGGGATTCCTGGGGCAGAGAGAGTTGCGAGGGCTTGCAGCAGCCTGTGGGATCCAGGGGTGGAGAAAGAACACTAGAGCTATGGCAGAGCAGGCACCCCCCTGCCCCAAGATGCTGCTGAGCTGTGTACCCACGTGGGTTCCCTCCTGCTGCCTGCCAAATGCACTGAGCTCAGCATCTGTGGGAAATCCCTCCCAGAGGTCACCAAAAGCTGCTAAGCTCTGTGCTTCTGAGAGTTCCCTCCCATTTTCTCCCAAATACTACTAAATCCACGAAGAAAGGCCCTTTTATACCAAATCCATTGAATTCAAAAACTCAGAAAAGACTTACAGGACACAATAAAAAAGTTCTAAGGGGGAAGTTTATAGCTATGAATGCCTATATTAGAAAAATAGAGCAATACCAAATAAATAACCCAAGTATAAATCCCAAAGTCCTAGAAAAAGCAAGAATAATCCAAATTTAAAACTTGTAGAAGGAAATTATAAAGACGGGTGCTAACAGAAATAAAATTGAGACTAAAAAGTAATAGAAAAGATTCATGAATCAAATAACATTCTTTGAAAGGATAAATAAGATTGATAAACCTTTACCAAGAGAAGGAAAGAAAAGGTTTATTGTATTTAGAAATGAAAAAGGCTAAATAATAATGATACTGTTGAAATCTATAGGACTATAAGTAAAGATTTTATGAATGTATTTCAAAACAACAAGGAATCTAGAAGAAACAGATGCATAACTAGACATATATAAATAAATTGCCAAGACTGAAACAAGAAGATATAAAAAATATCTAACTAGGTGCAGCCAAAGCCTGTAACAAAATCCAACATCCATTCATGATAAAAATCCTGATGAAAACAAATATAGAGGGACTTTGTCTCAAACTGGTAAAAGCCACTTACAACAAACTGACTACCAAATCGTACTAAAAAGGGAAAAACCTGAAAGCATTTCCTCTAAAATCAAGAATGATAACTATTGATGATCAACTATTGATGATCGTTGAATGATCACTATTCTTTTTTATTGTAGTATTCCAACTTGTAGCCAGAGCATTCAGTCAAGAGAAAGAAAAGTGATACAAACAGGAAAAGAAGAAGTCAAACTATCCTTACTTGTAGATGACATGATCTTTTACCTAGAAGATAAAAAAATTCTACTAGAAGACTTAGAGATGTTATAAATTCAGAAAAGTGGTAGGACACAAAATCAACACAAAAATTAATAGCATTTCTGCACAACAGCTGTAAATACAATGGGAAAGAAATCAGGAAAAAAATCCTATCCATGGTAGCTTGAATACAAAAACCAACAACAATAACAAAAAAGCTAAAAACTTAGGAATTAATTTAACCAAGGAAGTGAAAGATTCTGCAGTAAAAATCATAATACTCTGGAAAAAGAGATCAAAGAAGATATTAAAAAATGGAAAGACATCCTGTATTCCTAGGTAAGCAGAATCAATATTGGCAAAATGGGCATATGATTAATAATTATATATGAAGCAATAAATATAAAAATGATACATAAAAATTTTTTAAAGCAGTTCCAATCAAAATGCCAACAGCACTTTTCACTATAAAAATTCTAAAATTGATATGGAATATAAAAGGTTAAAGAAGGCTAAAACAATCTTGAACATCAAGAACAAAGGATTACAAAACTGGATTTATGTGATAGTACAAAATTACAGTAACAAAAACGGCATGACACTACCACAAAAGTAGACATGTAAACCAGAGGAATAGAAGAAAAGACACAGAAATAATTCCGTATTCAGACAGCTTTATCCATCTGATCTTTGAAAAAGGGTTAAAAACAAGTGCTGAATAAAATGTAGTTTATTTAACAAATGGTGCTGGGGAAAGTGGTTATCTACAGGCAGAATAAATCTGGACCTACATTTTGTATCCTATACTATGATCAAATCAAAATGGATCAAAAATCTAGATATAAAAACAGAAACAATTTGGTATAAGACAAACTAGGCAAAACTCTTGAAGACATTCTGCATAATCGAGGACTTCCTGAAGAGCCCAATTGGATAAGAATTAATACCAAGAATAAACAAACAAAATTGTCTTAAGTTGAGAATCTTCTGCACAGCAGAGGACACAATCAGTGGAGCTGAGAGCAATGCACAGAATAGGAAAACAGTTTCATCCACTATTTCTTAGAGGATCAAAACAAAAGGCCCATACTAAACTGGGTAATTGAAATGAATATGCTCTTCTCAAAAGAAGTACAGATGGCCAACAAATACATGAAAAAGTGCTTGCTCTCTATTTAAAGAATGGAAACCAAACTAACAGTGAGATTCCATCTTACTCTAGTTAAGAATTGCCTACCAGCAGGAACTCAGAAAACAACAAAACTTGGTAAGTTTGTGGGGAAAAAAGGTACCTTCTACACTGTTATTGGAAATGTAAACTAGTATAACACTATGTAAGTCAGTGTAGCCATTCTTAAAAAAGCTAAAAACTGATTCCATTTGTTCTAGCTATATCTCTCCTAGGTATCTTCCCAACATATGGAGATAATTGTACATCCATATTTATATGTTCTAGTTACTTTCTTTTTCACTGGAACAAAATACCTAAGAATTATAATTTAAAGGAGGAGAGGATTATCTTGATTGGTGTTTTAGAAATTTCAGTTCTTGCATATTTGTTTAACTCCATCAGAAGCAGCATGGTGGAAGGGTTTGGTGTAGAAAGCTACTCAAATCATGGAAGCAGAGAGAAATAAAAGGAGGAGATGGAGGAGATAAATTCTTCTAGACCATGTCACTAATGACCCTTTATATAAATCAGACCTGGCCTCCCTCAGGAAGTTAGCTATACTGTCCAATAATCCAATCACCTTTCACAGATTTTATCTATGAGCACATGAAGCTTTGGAGGACATCTAGATATAAACCATAATACTAACGCAGGGAAATTCAAAAGAGCTACATTAAAGAATCAAGCTATATGACAATCAATAGGAGAACCAACAAATTTGGTATAAAGTGGAGTAGTATTCAGCCTCCAAAAGGATAAATGTGAGTCATTTGTAGGAAAATAGATACATCTTAAGATCATAACACTAAGTGAAAATGAAATGAAATAAGACAGGAGGTTACAAAACACATGCTTTCTCTTATATGAGAAACCTCAAATATAGATCATTTAAAGAGCAAAATAGATGAGAGATGGCAGGAAACAGACTTTTTGGGAAGAGAAGGTGCTGTGAGAAAGCAGGAAAAACATAAAGTAAGGGGGGAAGAGGAGTCAATATAATTAAGATGTGATATGTACATGTATGAATATGATTATGTGTTATAAACATATACTAATAAAACTATAAAGAAGAACTCGTGTGTTTTCAATCAGAGAACATTTAAAATCTAATTCCAAATTTACATCACTGATTGTGGTATTCAGCATTCTTTTGAGCATCATTTATGCAAAAAATAATGCCTTAGTGTTTCATTACATAACTATACATTCCTAGATAGTTCTGGGATTAATCTTATTGCATAAATGGTTTCAGGGATACTGTGAATAACTGAATCTAGTTAATTTTCAAGTGAACCATTTTCTATTACAATTAATAGAAGAGATACTGATATGATTGGGTATATTCTCAGATTTGTACTCAAACAGCAATTCTTAGGCTCACTGACATCACAATCTCTTCGAATAATGGCATTTCCTTTATAGTATGTAACTCTATCACTGCTAAATTTGTTATTGAGAAGCTCAGGTTCTATGGCCTTCCTTCAATCCAAATATCTTCACTCTCTTAAAGTCAGCAACAGCCTTTTAAAAATTTGCTTTAAAAGTTTCAGGCCTAGTATCTTAATTTTGTCACTTAGTAAAGTCATATTTCATCCCACCAGGAGACATATGCTAGGTGTCTGTGAGCCCTTTAGCTTTTCTTTTAGTTCTTCCATAATTTTAAACAACATATCTGATTTTGTTAATATAGACTAGGATTCCCTGTACTACTTTGTCGTCTTCCAAATACAGTATTACATAAATAAGTTCCTGTTAAGGGCAAAAAATTACAGGAGAAGAAAATTGAAGATCCTGATCCTTTACTCCATTAAACCACAAAGAACTGAGCACAGCTAGCTCCCACCACGGACTGAACCCTGGGGTCCACAATCATTCTTTCCCAAAGGAAATGAAGCATGGAAAACAAATCTTCTCTTTTTCTGCAGGTGCCACATCTGTGATAATACAATCAGCTTTTCTTTGTTTAAACCAAACTTCTCAAATTTCTTCTGTGCAGATGGTTAAGATCTATCAGTTTGTGACCTAGCTAATTGGGTACAACATTTTTCTCTGTAAATATCATAGCCAGAATGTTGTTCTGAACAAAAAGATATCAAGTTACAGGTATTTGGGCTCTGCCAGCTGGAGCATAAAGAGATGCAGTCTGAAAAAAAAAAAATGCAGTCTGTTGGGGGAAAAAAGCTTGTCTGTTTTAAAAGCTTTGAAAAGTTCCTCCTACTGACCCAGTGACATAATGTACAGAATTATGAACAAAGGAAATGAGCAGAGATGATGTTGAAAGCTGTATGTATAAGGATGTTCATTGCAGCATTGTTTATCGTAGGAAAAAGTAAGACTTAACAAGAAGGGAATAGTTTAATTTGTTGATTTATTCCTAAGATGAATATTTTATAGCAACAATATTTTCAAAGGATAATTTGCAACCTGAGTAAACTCTCATGAATTAACATTAAGTGATTACACAAAGACATAAACACTACACATTTTATCAATTTTTAAAAGTAAACTTACATATGAATATAATAGAGGCCATCTCTATGCTCTTTTCTACTGGAATCCCTGGATAAATGGAATCAGGGAGGTCTGGCTCTTCTTGGATTATCCTGTCCTGTTCATCTCACTGGAAGAACCATGTAAAGTTTATAAAATTCTTAATAGAATGATCTTTTATCAAGAAGTGAGAGAAACAGACTGGAACTCACCCATTCTCAGCAGTCTCCTTACAAAACAAGGAAGCTTTTCATACCTGGATCTTCAAAAGGAAGCTTTGAATTTGTATCCTTCCCCTTCCTAACTGACTTTTAATCTGTCATCTCAGCTCCTTCCAAATCTCCAAGGCCATACTTTCATTCTCTTTTTGGGACCTGTATTCCTCAATTCTGAAGAAATTCTTTTCTCTAATTTTTCTTGTATAACCCTGATTTCCCTTCCTTTGCTTCTACTGTGTTTCAGCTAGTGCCTAAGAGATAGGTTTCACTATTGATTTCTTCATTAGTTTATCCAAGATGTAATCATATCTCACCAAGGAATGGGGGTGGGCATTTATATTTCTTAGAGATGACTGAGATTTATCACAGAGAGCTTTTGCTTTCTGTTAATATGCATTTCTTCTTGTTGTTGTACAACCAATAACTCCTAGCACTGTTGTGCTAAGAAATCATTGATTCTGTCCTGAGTCTAGTTTGTATTTCAAGTAAAAAAAAAAAACTATCTACCAATGGCTCTCTATATATGCTACCCAGAAAGTGCAGTGTCAGTGCCGGTTACATTCTCATAGATGGCATGACCTTTTATGATTGAGAGTTAGGAGTTTTTAAGGGGACAAATTGCTGTAATGCCTCTTCCACTAGGCAGTGAATCCTTCTAGCCAATATTAAATCTGATTTATCCAGATAAATAACCTAACCCTACCATCAGTGATACAATACTTTGCTCATCAAATTAAATTGTCCTTTACAAGAACAATCTGAAAACTTGGTATATTAAAGATCAGGAGGTAAGGGAAGGTATTAAAAAAAAGCATTATCTATAGGGAACAGGGAAAAGGGATGTAACTAGAACCTCTGCAATTAAGTTCTACTCTCCTGTGAGTCCTATAGCACAAGGTGGATTAATTTATAAACAGAAATGATACTTAGAGAAAAAGCTGAGCTTGGGCCTGATCCATGCTACTCTGCGCAGAAAAGACAAAAGACCTGAAATTGCCACATTTTTATTCAGTACATCTTGAGTAAGTAATATAACAGGTCACTCAGAGACCAGAATGTAGCAGGTGTCTCAGAGGGCAGTAATTTTGATGCACCAAGAGTAACAAATGTAAGGTCTCTCAGAGGGCAGCCAGTTAGGTACATCCTAGAATAATGAGGAATTATGTAGATGAAGGTCCTGGAGCATTACAGCATGTGTGGCTATTGGGGTCTTTGTTGTTAACAGGAGGGGAAGGAGTTATGTCCAGATATGCCATGACTGACCTGTAGGCAGAAAAAACTAGGCCTAATCATAGTTTTAATTGTGTAATCATCCCCCCCAAATTATATAGAATCACTCCCAACAACAATCTATGAAGTCAAGCCTTGTTTCAAAACTTAACTTTGTGACTTATACGCTATACAGTATTACCTCTGGAAGCTTATTTAACCTCTTTCTCTCTTGGTTTTACAATCGCAGCTTCTCATTGGGAAATAGGAGATAAAAGCAGTCTCATGAAGTTGTTGTGAGAATGAAATAAGAGATTGTGTATAAGGAGCTTGAATATATCAAAAATTCATTAAGTAATAATAATAATATCATTATTATTATTATTATTAAAGTGAATTATGAACAGTCCTCAGCGTGGCATATGAAATAAAGAAAAATGGTTGGAATGAGGGTGTGCTTCTGAGATAAAACATATTTGTTGAAAAATATTTATATTGTAAAATAAACACATGCAAAAAATCACGTGAAAATGTTGTTTTGTAAATTCTTAGAAGGCAAGCATCTTCATAGCCACCATCCAGATCAACAGAACTTTTCCTGTAACCCTCAATGCTTCTTTGTGTGTCTGTCCTAGTTATAGCTTTCTTTCTCCTTCATTTTATGATAATTTCATTTCAGTCTTCTCTGAATCAGTTACTTTCCATCTGTGACATTGTGTTAGTCACTTAGAGTTGGAGTCTTACTTTCATTCTCTGTACAAGATGATATTATTACCAAATTTATAATGCTGCTTTGAGAATGAAATAAGTTTGTACAAGTAAAAGATGTGATTGTAAACTTTCTTTCATTCCACACTGCGTGTAGCTCAGGGGCTGGATGTATGGAAAGTGTCATTTTAATAACCATTTACAGAAAAAGTGGGTTAATCCCACAGGGACTGTTGTTTGAAGCAAGGCACTCTGATTTTGTACAGAAGTGATGGTATCTGTGGATATAGAGCCACAGGAGGGCCCTGGAGGAAGGCAGATCTCCTAGAGACATTCTGAATGGTATCTTGGGGAAGCTATTGCTTGTAAGTCTATGTGGAGCATTTCTAACTTATTCCCCATGCTGTACTATTTCACACAACAAAAGGAAAGCCTCTGTGTGGAC
>PVIR01044820.1:0-11033 GCA_004026965.1 Petromus typicus
AAACAAAAAGTAACAGTAAAACCTCAATAATTTCTTAACTCAAAAACCAGAAATAACCAAATGGCCACCAACAGAAAATTGCCCCCAAAAAGAGCACAAAGTCACATCCTGAGGACATAGAAATCTTTCTGTATCTTAATTCTGCTGACAATTATAATGATGTTAAATTTGCCAAAACTGGTTGCAATATTTTTCAGGATGAGTATATTTTATTATATAAGTTATACATTACAAATTTAGTTTGAATAACATTATAATGAAAAAGACTTTAGAAAACCCCTCTTCCAAGCTTCACAAGCTATATTGTGAGCAAAGGATCTGAATGCCAAGAAACTTTAGTACCCTGTTCAAGCAGCTAGTCAGTAAGAGAACTGGAACACTAACCATGCCTCCAAAATCTCAGGCAAATACTCTACATGACAGCTATTGTTTGATGAAACTATAGGATTAACTTCAATGAAACTCACCATAATAGCCCAGAGACTGGAAGGGTTAATGCTTTTAAAGTTATGACATTGTGTTTCATTAGAGGCAATGATAATGATAACAGTAGTGGTAGTGATGGTGAAGATGACTTTGCCTGCCTAAATTTTATTCTTTGTTTTGAAAAATAAATCTCAATTCCTATTCACCTATTTTCCACTGTCCGTCTGAAAACTTGTCCCAAAAGTATTATGCAATTCAGGTCTTTGGCTCTCATTGTCTAGTAGAGGTGCCATTAGCTACATGTGGCTACTGAGTTAGAACTTCAAATGTAGCTGGTTCATTTTCAGAGGTCATAAATATATGTGTACTATTTTTCATTCTTTCTTTAAAAAAGAAAAAATTGTGAAAAAGTTAATTGAAAATTTTTATGACCACTGAAATAAAATCTGATGTATATAATGAAATAAAATGTATATTCAAATTAATTTCTCCTTTTAAAACTTTTGATGTCACTACTAGAAATTTTTAAATTTCATATATGGTTCACAGTTAATTTTTATATATGGTTAAAAACATTTTTCAATTGGATGCTACTGGTTAAGACAATTATCATACCCATATTGACTTGTCTCTAGAAATGTATATGCCAGGTCATAGCAGAATTGACTGTGTTTTATTCAACAACTTGTCTTCTTTAACCTACTGTATATTTTTCAGAGCACTCTCACATTCTGTGTCTTCTTTGGTCTTAGAAGATAATTAATAGCACCAGCAGCAGCATCACCATCATCTTCATCATTACCATCTTCACCATCACGTGTTATCTAAACCAAACTGAGATTCACAAGGCCAAGTCAGCTTCCCAAGGACACTAATAAATCAACAGAGCTGTGTTGTCCAACTCTGGTGCTTGGATCCCAAGTGTCCCCTTTGAGATGCCATACCCTCTAACTACCTGGAAGGCTACCATTTGATGTTGAAGGTAACAGAATCAGTAACAGTAGGTGTGACTTTCCACTTGCAGATTTCTTGCCCAGGAATCACACCTAGATTTCACATACATGGTTGCTGAGACTAGCTTGCATTCCAAATGTTACTAGCTCATACAAAGCATGGGGCAACTATTTACAACACTGACAGAGAAACACTTAAAGAATAGGATGTGAGAAATTAATTACTGGTAAAAATGGCTAAGGATTTTTAGAGGCTTCCAATCAAAAATATATTTTTAAAAGGAGAAGATTGGATAAGAAAGAGTTTTTACCTCTTCAGGACTTAGACTCTGTCCACTGGGCCCAAGGACACAGGAAGTTGTTTTCCATAGCTTACTGGAGTGGGAAAAATTCCTTGCCTTGGAGAAATTCCATGGTCTCTAAACTTCCTAGGTCTCTTGTTTAGTTTCCTTGATGACCAGTCTTGGAATTAATATAGAGATGTAAATTGATGGACTTTTACATTTTTAATGAAAATAAGTAAATTCTATATTTTGAATTCTGGTTTAGCTTACATGATTGCCCTATAAGCAATAATAATAGTGACTTTTTAAAAAACATCTAAAGCAGAGTACCAGGCTCCAAATGGTTACCAAAATACCCATGCCTCATAAATTTAGCCTTAGAATGTCAGCAGATTACGTTTTTCTTGACTTTTCTTGTAAAAGAAAGTACAATAATTATGGCCACAAATGTCCTAAATTTACCAAGATAGCCCTGATTTCCACAAGCTTTCTCATTGTCCTCATGAGAAACTAACTTTCTATGGAGTGTTTATCTTCTCCCAAAGTTCTTGTGGAAGCTCTACTGTCATATGAGAGTGGTTTGAGATAGGTCTTTGGGAGGTAATTAGGTCATGAGGCAAAACCCTCATGAATGGGATTAGTGCCTTTCTCAAAATGATGCATACACACACAGAGTTGTGCTGCCTCTCCCTCTCTCTCTCTCTCTCTCTCTCTCTCTCTCTCTCTGTGTGTGTGTGTGTGTGTGTGTGTGTGTGTATGTGTGCACTTGTGTGTACTCTCTCTTAGGGACACAAGAAGACAAGCCAGAATCCACTGTTAGCAACCTGATTTCAGGCCCCCCTCAGTGCTAATAAATACATAAATTTCTGTTGTTTAAGCCACCTTAGCTGTGGTATTTTATTAAAGTTATCTCAATGAACTCTGAGATAATTTGTGCTTTATTGAAAGATATGTTAATTTTATTACAAAAGTATGTATACAATTTTTAAAAACCTAAACTCAAGCCTTCTACTCAAGGACAATGCACTCTAATCATCAAAGTGGAGAAAGTCCACATTCCAAAGAAATAGAACATAACAAAACCTACAGCAATTGCCAAGACAGGGCTGAGCAGACCACACTCATGGGCACCCACCACTGACCAAGTTACCTTGTTCTTTCCAGGTCTGAACCCAGAGGAATCATAAGGAAGGACTTCCCTGGAAGGATCTGGGCAAAACAAGACACTTGTTTAACATTTCTGTGCTTCAGTCACTTTATCTGTAAAATAAATATAATGACATTCATTTCACAAGGATGTTGTAGAGATGAAATACAAGATTAAGCCCATAAAACAAAGGTGAAAATACAATCGGCATTTTGCCAAAGGCTGGCAACAAGAGCACAGCAGAAGCAACTCCCCCTACCCCATTTTTTTTTAAGTGGGATTTGTTTAATTTCACACTATGGAGAAACAAAGGCTTATTTGTTATTCCTTTAAATGTATTTTACTCTATTTTCCTGCAGAATCTGTAAGTCTAATTCTCTGAGGTGAACAGTATTAGCTATACACTGGCCCCCCGGCCCTCGTGTGGTGCAGGGGAGCAGCAAGCCTAAAAAGTTATGAGCCAGTAATTTTACTCTAACTATGTCTTTAATGCTTCCTTTCCAACTCAGTTTTCTGCAATGAAAAGTGCTGTACAAGCGAAAAATATTATTAGTATTAATAAAAATATTTCAGCCATGCTGCTTCTTGCATCATATGTAATTCATTAGCGACAGCTCGGAGGAGAGGCAAAATTTTCATGTTAAATAATATTTTATGGATCTTTAGAACATTATACTCACTGGGTGTCCTCACACAATGATGAGGCCTACCCGGGAGGGAAGATGGGTAGCAGTCTTCCTCATTTTTTTTTTTAATTTTCTAGGCAAAAAGGTTCATCTGTACTTTTTATTCAGCAGCCACATAGGGCCAAGGAGCTTAGGTGCTTCTTGAAAATGTACCTGTGGTATTGTTCGTGGCAACAGGATTTATAACGCTGTTAACTCAAGGGAAGAAATTAAATATAAAAAGTTTAATGAAAGGTTTCAGTCATGATTACAGTGACCGTGATCAATCAAAGCCAGAGAAATCGCTGCTTTACAATTAAAATATCTCAACACATTGTTATTTATTGCTTTTGCCATATTGCAGCATCCAGCCACAATTAATCACATAAAATCACCCCAATGAACTGAATTCCAAAGTTCCCTTTTTGTCAACTAAGGTGGCTCCCTTACTGTTAAAGACATTTTTCTCTGATAGTCTGATTTAAAGGACTTCTATTTTAAAAGATCTTTTATGCAGAGATCATAGAAAAACCTTAGGTAGGAAACTGTAGTGACTATTTCAACACCCATTAGATTTCCAAAATAATATATACTTCCCATTCAGATTCATAATGTTTTTATAGATGCACGTCAGTGCGTGAATTACCTAGGCCATAGACTTGGTAATTACTCATTCATTCACTCATTCATTCATTCAGCTAGCTGTTGCTAAGGGTCTACTATGTGTGTGGTCCTTGGAGAAGGCTCAGAACTACAGAAGCCATGATTCTTAGTGTCATGTATGGAGCAGCCGGGCAGGAAAGAACAACACTGAACTAATAATCAGAGAAGTGGAGAACACTGTAAGACAAAATATTGAAGACAACAGGAATGTTCTGGGGTTTCTTCTGAAAGGAAGAGGCATTTCCACTGAGACCTGAAAGATAAAGAGGAATTTAATATACCCAAGCAGGGAAAATACATCACTGCTATGTCACCAAGACCTGTACACTGTAAATATTAATGGATGTTGTGAGTGCTTATTGTTCTGTTTCTGAGGTATTTGTTGTCTCATAGAGAGAGCCACTTCCTTGACATCATGGGCCCCAGGACAAGGGCCGCACAGCCTCCCTTTCTTACCTACCTCAGAAGACCTGAGACAAAAATGTCAGGTTGATCAAAAGGAAAAGACGGGTGTTTCAAAAGGGCAAATGAATCCAGATGGAAGACAGCACCAAACATCATCAGAAGCCTTCCCCAAGACCCGTGGGGGCTGAAGAGGTATGTGGATTTTGTTTCCATTGAGAAACTATGCCACCTCCCCCTCATGGCACCAGTACCCACAGGGGAGGCCTTTTCTTAGTCCCCATAAGGCACTTTCGACAGCAGCTGCATCCTACTTCCTCCATATCTCTTTCAATTTGGACAGTGGGTCATATGGATATTAGTTTCAAATTTTGTATAAAATTTTCTCTCAAAAAAAAAAAAATCTAGCTAAGTGTGATGGCACACATCTGCAATCTTAGCACTTCGGAGGCTGAGACAGGAAGATCACTGCAAGTTGGAGGCCAGCCTGGGCTACCTAATGAGTTCAAGGCAAATCTGGATTACAGACCAAGACTCTGTCTCAAAAAAAAAAAAAAAAAAAAAAAAAAAAAAAAAAAAAAAAAAAAAAAAAAAAAAAAAAAAAAAAAAAAAAAAAAAAAAAAAAAAAAAAAAAAAAACCCTGAATGAATTGACTACATCAGCAAAATGGAAAATGTGGGACAGATTGTTCTGTAGAGGAGAATGATGCTATCCATGTAAAGGCCTTTTTGGTCTTAGGTTATAATTTGTTCTAAAATTCTTTGTGTGGACTCAGTCATTGTTGTATGACTTGCCTTCAAGATAAAGCATGGGAAAAGTCTCACTTCATAACCACTAACAAACAAGGACCAGAAAAGCTACAGTTAACAGCAACAATACAGATTCCTCAAGTCAAACGATCTCCAGAAAATTTGAGAGGAGCCACTTTAAGTTGAAGGACTTTCTTAAGCCTCCGGTTCACAGAGGAAACAAAAAGGAATGACATTTCTCCTTGTCTTTAGGAAATTTAAATATCAAAAAAATGGAAAAGAGGTGACAATTTTCAAACTTAAAAAATGGATAGAAATGGTTCAACTGCACATATATAGGTTGGAAAGAGAAAATATCCCTTAGGGTGCATAAATACACATCAGAAAAATACACACCCAGGCAAAGTAATCATATGTCACATTGTTCCCCTGTGTTACAAGTTTGAAGAACATTAAATCATGTGATTCCAGTTGAACCTCAGTAACCTTGAGCAGTTAAATAGACCACAGAATTTCATGTTTACTTTGTGCCCAGATGAACTGGTCCCTGGAAAAATCTGGTGACCTGTACAAAGTCACGCAGTCCCCACATGAGAAGGCAGACGGTCTGACTCCACGTTCATGTTCTCTACCAAAAGTACAAAATGGAAAACACAGCTATGTGACACTTGGGATTGCTGTGACAATTCTGGGGAGGACTATTTTTGCTATAAATTATTATAAGTACCCAACAGAAGAAAACCTGGTGCATGAGAGGTACTGACAACATGTGGCAGTTAATTGAACATATAATCAGGGGCTGCACCGCCGTGGCAGCTCTGGATTATATCAACAGGCATAATGATGTTGCTAAAATTATGCACCTACAATTATCCCTTAAAGGTAGGTGATAAATGAATTAACTAAGTACTGAGGCACAGACCTTCAATATTTAGAAAGTGGCTGCTGCAGGAAGTACAGGGACAGTGTCATGCAAAGAAGGCTTTCTAGGGGATTATTGTGTTCTGTAAGGGACCCTGTGTTCCACAAGGATCTAGAACAACACGGACACAAGTAGTTCATGTAGTTGTAACATGCTGTATAAAGGAGAGAAAAATGTGTATATTGGCTCGTGACAAAAGGAATAAAATCATGTAAAGATTTTTAAAATATCAAAATAAAGATGATTATATCAGGCAGCAGGATATAGATAGACATTCTTTTAGTCAGAAAGGGTCATTTTACCCACAAATACCTTTTCATGGAGTTTTAGTGGCCAGAAATTTTAGAGGGGTGCACATCCTTTAAAAGATGCTGCAATTGGATTTGGGCAGAGGAAGGGTAGAAAAGCAAGCAGGCGTCAAGCTAGCACGTGCCCCGGACTTCACGGCAGATGAATCCTACAAACCTAACACACAGGGACAGGAAAGGTAGGAAGCCAATTCTGGGGCAAGAGGAGATGAGCTTAGAGTTAGATCTGCCTACTTCATAGTCTCCATAGGGTTCTCATTACCATGGGATATAAGGCTTGGCTAAACCTCAGTTTCCCCAAGTATAAAATAGAGATAACAATTACTTCAAACCAGTTTGATGAAATGTTAATACTTTCTTAGTATTGGGCTCTGGAATCACACATCCCCTCTCCAATTACTGCTGCATCTTGGCTACTACAATGGCTGGATGTTGTAAACAACCAGGAAGGCCTGATTTTCCTAAGGATGCTCTGCTATCCACAAATGACTCACTACATCTGACTCCATCAGTGTCTACACTCCTCCGTGTATTAAAGCGACACACAAAGGCACCGGACTTTCTGTGTTTGCAACAGTTTGATGGGCAGGTCATCAGCCAAAACAAATGGTAAAGTGACAAGGAACAGCCCTTGTAGCAGTTCAACGTCAATATACAATGAAACTGGAGGCTTCAAAGTGATCACACAATGAGGATGGAGGACGACTCTGTGTCACGCTCATCCAGGCTGGCCAGTGCCCATTATCATAGATAACGGAGCACTGACTATATTTATTTCCAAAGGCTCCCTTCAAATGGAAAGATCGCCGTGGCATCTATAAGATTCAATTAGAAGACCTTTATAAGCACACATCTAGTTGAACCAAATGAGAGATAAATTAACCTATAAACAGCATGCTCTTTCCTGTGGAATCCTCTAATGGCTTGATTTAGGATATCAGCAGATGGGAGGTCAGTGACCAGTGCTTTCAGAGTTCAGGCCATTCATTACAGTGAGGTTTGCCATGGCGCGGAGAGGTTCTAATGAAAGTGAAGCAGTGAGCCTCCGAGGCGGATAGCTTGCGCGCACAAGGCGTGAGCTTAAGGTGGCCGCCAGACTGCGCTTCGGAATTTCTGCACAGGTAGGAGTCCGAACGGAGCCACTGCACATTTATTAAGTAGTATTCTTTCAGGGAAGAAACCCTAGCAGAGTTTACCTGGAAGCTCCTTTGAGCTTTTTAGTCGAAATGCTCTAGTTCACACACAAAGGAAATTGCACTGTTTGTCACGAGTCGATGTCCTCTAGCATCAGAGCGTTAGTGAGGAAAGAGAAGAGTGAAAAGGTTCTGGTCTCCTCTGCATCCCTCCCCACTCAGCCCGGAGAGCTCTCTCCGAGGCCTTTCTTCTCCAGTCTGGGGGAAGAGAAACTTCCATGTCTTGAATCCTGCCACATGATCGCTCCAAACAATACGAAATATTCGTCTGCGGGTTTTTATTTTTACCGAAGTACCTCAGAGACCTGAAAGATATCTGCTTTAATGGTCACGTCCATTTACAAACAAAAAGCTTTATAAACTGTAAATCAAGTGAAGACGCTGTGGCATGACACTTCTTCTGTGGACGGACGTGTGGGACATGACAGGGTGTCACGCTGGGTTAGAAATCTCCTGTTTTCCGCCGTGCTAGTGCGCGAAGAGGCTGCTCCACAGGTGATCTCAGCGCAGGGCGGTAGGTGCGAAAGCGGTTTGTATATAATGTGCTGAAATCGTAACACGAGGCTTCCGGGAGGAGTGAGTCGCGGTGAGCAGCTCCTTCCGGGTCTGCCTGCACTTCAAGAAATGGATCCCTTCAGGAAGACAGTCCTAGCGGCTCTACTTTTTACTAAAGTCTAATGCGGAATGAATAGTCTTACATTGTGCTTGAAAAACTCGTTTCTTCCTGTTTTGCTTTGGTAGTTAATCTCTTCCGTCTAAGCAAGCACAGTCTCTGTTAAGCTTCTTGGCCAGTCAAAACCAGTACACACCTTGGTGCATTCTTTCATTATGCTTATAGTTTACACAAGAAGGTCAGTTATCCAGGTTTAAAATATTAAAATCCAGTCTGGGCACTTCATAACCTGCATTTAGAATGACTAAATAGACTGAGTTACCTAAAACGTTGTTCTTGCATATACATTTTCCTCTTTTTGCATGACTTTTATCTATAGTGAATCTTTTTTATTGTAGATTCTCTTAAATGATAGAATTAGTAAGAGAAATCACATGTTTTGTTTTTTTTTTTCCTGGTAACAGTCATTATAAACAACCAAGATAGAGATTGCTCCCCTTATGCTAATTAAGGTACGGACTCTGTTGTTGTGTCTTTATTACCACTCTCTGGTTACTACAGACCCCATCTCTGGAAAAAAAAACTATATCCAATGACATTAGATAATGTGCGTAATACATCGTCTTCTCTGTATGGTTATAACACACGGCTTAGGGGGTCCTTGAAAAACCTTCTGAGTCCTTCCCTGTGTTGCACATGTTGTGCATACAAACCACCACTGAAAATTCTTCCTGTATTGGCTTCTGTCACTCACTTTACTAGATACGTCCTCCTGTCCTTTCATCTCAAGCAGCTTTACTTGCTATGATTAATGTTTTCTTTTAAGAAATACAACTTTGAGTCAAACATTATATTGCCAGCACCATGCTAAGTGCTAGGGATACGTAAGGGAAAAAAAATAGACTGGAACTTGGGTCCCCACATGATGCAGAGGACCAGAGAACACTAAGTAAGCAAAAAGTACTAAGCCAGAGGAAAATATACTGGGGGAATCGCAAAGGGACATTGCACTTGGACTTGGGGAGGTGGCAGGACTGGAGGAGAATGAGCTCTCTCAATTGATGTGTTAGAATCCAGCACCAGCAAAAGGTGCAAAGAGTAGAAAACGAGCGAAGCCGGGCAGGGTGGGGGCAGAATGACACAGGTGAAGACTCAGAAGCTAGAGAAACTGGACTGCATGTTAAAGAGACTGGGAGAACAAGCAAACCAGCTCAAAACAGCCCACTCTGCCCCACCCCCCAACTCTGGGCTCGTGTGGTTTGCAGTGTCATTAGTTTGTATTACTTTTCTTACCCTCTTGTTAGCACAGTCAAAGTTCATTATCCAATAAGGTTTGAAATATATGCTTGATTACATCCTTAAGAATAGCATTCAACTACAGAAATATGAGTTTATGAGAATATTTCATTTCATCTTAAACCATAAATGTGGGTTCATATATCAGTTCTTTGATACAGGACTAAGACCTTTACTTCGAGAATGAAAACTGTCATTGGAGTTTTATTTTCTCTTTTTACTTAAACCATCACCAAAGAATTACGTCTAATTCTAGTTTCAGTTTATTTTATATTTTGGTTTATAGTAAAATTTTACAGACAATTTTAAAGTAACCTGAATGCAATTTTAGAAGCATTTTCCCTGACGTAATAATATAGTTTTCCTGCCTCTACCTGATTTGATCGCTCAATTTCAATATTTTCAAGTATTTATTTTACAAAAATAAAATTCATTCCAAAGTTGTCTTCTTTAATTACTTTTTGTTTCAGCACCTTCTAAAAGAAGAAATATCTCAAATATAGGTTCCACTGTCTTCACTGATACATGTGAGTTATTAGTAACCATTTGTTGAATGAATAAATAAAAAGATTGTTGAGAGTCAAATGTGAAGCACCTAGAAAGCCAGGTTAAGAAGTTCAAGTATTATTCTAAAATGAGAGCACAAGAGACTTTCTGTGATTTTCTGGGTGGGGCAGAACATAATACATAGCCAAGAAACCAGTGAGGAGCAAAAAGCGACCCAAGGTACATGAAATAATAATGGGTGTAAAAGAGAATTATGTATGATAGGTGCATATGGAGCAGGGGTTGGGAGACAGAGCGCAAGAGATTTCAAGTGGCCCCGGTTATTTTCATACCTCCATTCTCCACAAAGGTGGTATCTACCTCCAGTTTTACCTCGAGGAGGACAAGAGCTGAGACTTTCTCTCTTGTATTTGCCTATAACATCCATCAAGGTTCCTTTGTAAAATATAATGTTCAGTAAATATTCCAGGGTCTAGTAACTATTTAAATTTTTAGTTTGTTTTGACTCATACAGGAAACTTGAGCTGAATGTCAGAGAATCATAATGAGCTTTTACCCATGTTCTCGGGACCTAAAATAAACAGAAATAATCCCTAGAAATCAAGCAGAAAGACATTCCAAAATCAAGCTCTTTCTTGCATCTTTCCTTCTTTTTCCCCGTAAGATTTTTAAATAGGTAATAGATTTGAAAGAGGATTGTAGAAGCAGAGAAGGAAGATTCTTGGAGTGATCTGGGGGAAATGTGAAATTAAAATAAATAGAAATGCAGCCCGCAGCTATATTTCCTGAATTTAGCATCAGTCCTGCTCTCATACAGGGATCTAGAAGACAAAATAACTATCATGAGGATTCACAGCACAGTAAGGACCTATGGAGAAGGTGATCTTTTTTTTTTTTTTTTTTTT
>PVIR01044821.1:0-11011 GCA_004026965.1 Petromus typicus
CCAAGTTTGATCCCCTGTAACCACATAACACAAGTGTGATGACTCACACCTGTAAGCCCAGCACTCCGGAGGCAGAGGTAGGAGGATTGCTCAGTTTGAGGTTAGCCCAGGCTACATAGCAAGTTCGAGGCCAACCTGAACTATAGAGCAAGACCTGTCTCAAAAAAACAAAACAAAAAAATTTTCATGGATACCCTAAAGGACCTCCATGTAAGCTGATTTCAGGAGCACCAGAGGTCCATCCCTCCACGTTTACTGCTGGCCTAACAGATCTGTATTGGGCCAGTAAGTATTGTCTGTAAACTTTGATCATTATTATATCTTTATATCAGGGTCAGATGAAAGAAAGGCTAATAGATATGGCTTGATTAAAAAACCTTAATGTGTCCTATTTCATTTTGTCATCTATAAGTCACCGGAAAGAGTAGACTGGCCCATAGTTTTTTTAATTTTTTTTATTTTATTATTTTTTTTTAAGGTTTTTTGAGACAGGGTCTCACTTTGTGGTTCAGGCTGGCCCTGAGCTCAGACTTAAATCACATCAGCAATCCTCCTGCCTCTGCCTCCCGAGTGCTGGGATTACAAGCGTGAGCCACCACGCCCGCCCAGTACTGTAGTATGTGGTACTGGTTGCTTTTGGGCATGAGTCTCCACACCCAGTATGGTATGTGGTTACCGGGGATCAAACCTGGGTCCTTGTGCTTACAGGACAGGCACCGGAACCACTGAGCTAAATCCCCGGCCCTAGAGGTTTCTTGTTTGAGTGCTATGGGACATTAATCGGCTTGCTTTGGGGAGGATTCCGTTTATATATTGCAACCGTGGGGGAACCCCCCAGCTTCTTTCATGCACCCCAGCATGTTTCTCAGGGACCTTTCCATTATGAGGGCCCTGCACTGATACCCTGACCCGACAAACAGTCTAGCACCTTGAAGACAATAGCATGGACAGTCCTCGAGACTCATACTACACCCAAAGTGTGAGGGGAGATCCCCGATAAGGGCAGGATGCAGATACCAAAGCAGGCCCAGCCGTGGCAGTGCTCAGTGGGGGACACACAGCACGCTGCAGAACACCATCAGGAAGTGCGTCACACAGTCAAAGCAGGTGGCAGGTCATCTTCGTCCCCTGGACTCATGTTGCTGCTTCTAAAAACTGCTGCATCCACGAATGGGTTCCGATCACATCACCAAGGCCAAGCTCATTTTCTTGATGAGTTTTCCACTGTTCCTAAAATCAGAGACCTCCTCAGTGATGACCTCCATCCAGCCAGCAGTTCTCCCCAAGAGCAGGCTTGCCCTCTCTGCTATCCTACAGGCCTCCTCCTCCGCTGTCAGCTTCCTGCCCCGTCCCCTCGGGTGAGTGGCAGAGCTGAGATTCCTCACGCCACTGGGGTTGGCCCCGCTCGATAAAGAAGTCATCCTTTTCTTCATATTCCTCATTAGGGGTTTCCTAACAGTCTTACATGGAGATTGATGTTCTTCCCTTTCTTCCTTTCTTTCCTGTTTATTTACATAGGTTTTTCTTGACAGTGTCTCAGTTTATAGTTCAGGCTGGCCATGAGCTCATGGTGTAGCCCAGACTTCTGAGTGCTGGGATTACTGGGCTGCACACCATGTTAGCCTCATTGTCATTTCAAGGGGGTGAAATACCAATTTATTGATTCCCTGCACTAGAAAGGCTGTAATACTGTCTTTTTTTTCTTTTTTGCGGTGCCAGAAATCAAACTTGGGTCCTTTTGCTTCCAAGGTAGATGTGGTACCACTTGAGCTAAATTCACAACCCCAGAAAGACTGTAATGTACTGTACATTTTTCTAAAATATTTTCTGGAGGGCCAAAGGTCTTAGCTCACTATTGCCACCACCTGCCTTGCATGCGCACAATGGTGAGTTCTGTGCCTGGAATCAAAAAAAAAAAAAAAGAAAAAATCTTCTGGAGATTGAAAAGGAGAGCACTGCCCTGCTGGGGACTTAGCTCAGCGGTTCCAGCATCTGCCTGGCAAGTGCAAGGTCCTGAGTTTGATCCTGGGTCACCACACACCATAGTGCCAGGTGTGGTGGCTCACCTCTGTAATCCCAGCACTCTGGAGGCAGAGGCGGGAGCGTTGCTGTGACTTCAAGCCTAGCTTGGGCTGCATAGTGAATTCAGGGCCGGCCTGAACTACAAAGTGAGACCCTGTCTCAAAAGAGAGAGAGAGAGAGAGAAAACTATTACTTAAGACCCAAACTTTGACAAGTGCCCAGCTGTGTTAGAGGTCATCGACAGGAGTGATCTGCTGGCCTGCGTGAGCCGTGTCTAACATACTCGTGGACAATGAGCCTTCTGTAAACACTCCAGGCAGCTTCCCTTGTGTTTGCTTTGTAGCTCCCCGAAACCCTCCGCTCCTATGCACGAGGATGGCTCTGGTGGACTTGGGGAAGAGGCTGCTAGAGGCAGCACGAAAAGGTCAAGATGATGAAGTGAGAACGCTGATGGCGAGTGGTGCCCCCTTCACCACAGACTGGGTAAGCTCAGCAGGAAGCAGAACAGCTTCAGTTACTTCTCGGGGATGCCTGCACCAGCCTTTTTCTTCTCTCATTTATCCCCCTCAGTGCTGGGGATCATGGTGGATTAGTGCTGCATCACTAAACTTTACATTATTTTTGAGACAAGGTCCTGCTAAATATCCAGCACATACTTGAACTTACAACCCTCTTGCCCTGGACTCCCAAATAGCTGGGAGTGCCACTGCACTTGGCTCCAACACTTTTCATCTTTTGGGAGGTAGGAGGTATTGGGGATTGAACTCAGGGGCTACCAATGAGCTACATCCCAGCCCATTTTTTATTTTAAAACCAGATGAGGCTAACCTGATAAATTGTCTAGGCTAGACTTGAACTTTTGACCCTCCTGTTTCAGCCCCCACAAATGCTGGTATTACAGGTATGCACCATCACATCCCTTCCAACCTTTTGTTTTGTTTTGGGATGAGTCTCACTATATAGTTTAGCCTGGCCTTGAACTCACTATGTAGCCTCAGGTTTTTTGTTTTGTTTTTTCTTTTTTCTTTTCTTTTTTTTTTTTGAGATAGGTTCTCGCTTTGTAGTTCAGGCTGGCCCTGAGCTCACTATGCAGCCCAGGCAAACCTTGCATTTATAGCAATCCTGCCTCTGCCTCTGAGTGTTAGGATTACAGGCACGAGCCACCACACCCAGCTGTCCAGTCTTTTAAAGGTAAACAGACAGGCCTGGGATTTAAGATTCAGTTCTGTGGTTCTGCAGCCACATACAACAAGGCTAGGTGTAGTAACTCACAGCCTGTAATCCTGCACTTGGGAGGCAGAGGCAGGAGGATTGCTGAGTTCGAAGCTGAGCTCAGGATCAGCCTGAACTACAAAGCAAGACCCTGTCTCAAAAAAACTAAAAACTAACAGTAAATAAAATAAAATAAAGGTAAAGACATTACTGATTTTTCTCCATAATTTTTTTCATTCCTTCCTCAAGTTTGTCTCACCTAAATATGTAGTTTTTCTAGTTTGAGAATCTCCGATGCATATATGTGGTACTTTTTTATTTTCTGCTAATTTTTTTAGAATACTTCCTAAAGTATTCACTCTCTCTGGAGTGTGTTAGGTTTTAGGCTCTAATTATTCAGAAATTAAATAATATCAGCATAATAAGTGCATTTCTAAAGTAATAAACTCATTGTTCCTTTTTCTCTAATGTGCCCTGGTTCATAAAGAAGAGTCTAGCTTTTTGTTTCACTTTCCCTGCAGGGAAACGTGAAAAAAGGAGGGGATGTTTAGCACGCTCACTGCCAGCCTGGGGACGGAGGGTTTCAGAAGTTCCAGGTGCAGTGACAATAGCGTGAGCTTTTTAGCATTTGCAGATTTTGTGAACACTGACTAATTTTAACCATTTCAGTAAACAAGTCACTTCTACTGTGAGGTAATTAACTCCTATATTCAGAGGTCAGCAGGTCTGGGCACCACAAAAAAGCAGTGGAGAAAGCCCATGAGATCAGCATTTTTATGAGTAACCTTGAAAAGTACAATGGGGATTAAATCCAGTCATGTGCAGAGGATAAATATCTGGAAAGTAAATAATAAACTAAACTGGCTTAAAATAGAGCATAACAGAAAGATAGAATAGATCTCTGTCTGGGGTGCATGCTGGCGGGCAACTCCTGGAAGATTTTCATCAACTTGTTTTATTGCCGTCAACATGATGTTACTAAATTCTTGTTGCCTCTTCATCTCACTGGTATTTTTGCTCTGCTTTACTCTGGCGTAATCAGTAGTAGGATATCCAGGGCCAGGGAGTTAGCTCAGTGGTTCTGGCGCCTGTCTCGCAAGCGCAAGGGCCCGGGTTCGATTCCCCGGTAACCACATAACATACTGGGCTTGGAGACTCACCCCAGGAGCAACCAGTACCACATACCACAGTGCCGGGCGTGGTGGCTCACGCCTGTAATCCCAGCACTTGGGAGGCAGAGGCAGGAGGATTGCTGTGATGTGAGTTGGAGGCTGAGCTCAGGGCCAGCCTGAACCACAAAGCGAGACCCTGTCTCAAAAAACCTAAAAAAAAAAAAATAGGATATCCATTCTAATCAATCAGATTTACATGTTAGATTCTACATGTAACTTTCCAGTCTCTGTCCTTTTCCTTCAAACTCAAGTAACCCTCCTGCTTCACCCTCTGGAGTGCTGGGATTACAGGCGTGTGTTAGCATCTTTTCTCTCAGAATGCTTTTTTTTTTTTTGGAGACAGGGCCTTGCCTTTGTAGTTCAGTTCAGGCTGGCCCTGCAGTCAGCCTTGAACTCACAGCAATCCTCCTGCCTCTGCCTTCCAATTGTGATTACAGATTTGAGTGACCACGCCCGGCATTGTGTGCGGTTACCAGGGATCCAAAGCCCTTGGCCCTTGCTCTTGCAAGGCGGGGACGGAACCACTGAGCTAAATCCCCGCCCTGAGAGTGCTATTTTTTTAAAAACTTTCTTTAAAGTCCTATTTAAAATCATGTCCCTAAGAGAATTTTACATGATAAATTTATCTGATTTGAGGCCATTATACTTCATACTTGTTTGTTGTTGTTGTTGTTGTTGTTTGTTTTTTGCAGTACCGGGGAGTTAAACCTAGGGCTTTACATTTAACTACATCCCTATCCCCTTGTCTGTTTGTGATGCTGGTTTTGAATCCTGGGCCTTTGTACTAAACCACACTTCCACCCTATTTTTAAATTTTTTTATTTTTATTTTTATTTTTGAAACAGGGTCTCACTTTTTGTAGCCCTAAGCTCACTATGTAGCCCAGGCAAGCCTTGAAATCCCTCATTTTTAAATTTTAAGACAGAGTCTTGCTCAGATGCCCAGACTGGGCTCAAATTTGGGTCCTTCTATCTCAGCCTCGTTAAAGTGCTGGAATTACGGGTCTACCTGTAATAGTGGTATGGTATAGTTTAGTGGTATACCACCACTAATATATTAATTTTTAAGTGACATCATTTCCAAGTACCATCTGGTTAGGCTACCAACCAGAGACTCTCACCCAGAACAGGCACTGTAGGAGTCGCTTCTTGTTCCTGTCTCCAGCAGGGCCCAAGGCCCTCACGTGCAGGTTGCCAGTGACTGTCATCTCCCCACAGCTCGGGACCTCCCCGCTGCACCTCGCAGCCCAGCACGGGCACTACTCCACTGCAGAAGTGCTGCTGCGCGCCGGCGTCAGCAGGGATGCCCGCACTAAGGTGGACAGGACCCCGCTGCACATGGCCGCAGCAGATGGACACGCGCACATCGTGGAGCTGCTGGTCAGGGTAATGCAGGACGGGGGCTGGTGGGAAGGACGCCTCCTCCCAGCTGTCTCAACAGGGGGCTGGGAGTGTGGAGTTGCAGCTCTTTCAAGAGTCACCATGCTACGAGGAGTTCGTTTTATAATTTTTTAAATGCTAAACAGATTTTACTGATTTCTCTTCATTCTTTTTCTGCAGGTGTTCTCTGTTCTTCAGCCTATTTTTTAGGCATTCAGCTGTCTGTTAATAAATGCAATAAAAATCTGTTCCTTCCCCTGCCCCTCCCAGCTGTTATAATTTCCCAGAGATAGCCTTAGAAGGCCCACTCTTTGAAAACATAATGTCTATCAGCATTCAGGAGAATTCCAGAAGTGTTTTCCTTTTGATGTTCCTTAAACGTGATCTACATTTAAGTATGTAGGATTGCTGTATAAATTCTGTGCATTTGGGGGATGGGATCTGGCACCTGTGCTGCCACTGCCACTGTTGAAGAAGTGCTTTTCTCTGACAGAATGGAGCAGATGTGAATGCCAAGGACATGCTGAAGATGACAGCTTTGCACTGGGCCACAGAGCACCACCACCGGGACGTCGTGGAGTTGCTTATCAAGTATGGGGCTGACGTTCACGCCTTCAGCAAGTTTGATAAATCAGCTTTTGACATAGCCCTGGAGAAGAACAACGCCGAGATCTTGGTCATCCTCCAGGTCTGGTTCTTTTTATACTGGTCAGAGAGAACTTCAGTGGAAGTTGAGAAATTTTTTTGCGGGGGTATTCAATTAAAACTGAATTTTCCTCAGCTGGGCATAGTGGTACACTTTTGTAATAACAGCAGTCTGCAAGGCTGAGGCAGGAGGATCACAAATTCAAGGTGAGCCTGATCAGTTTAATGACATCGTTCAGGCTGGCCTCAAACTTGTGGCAGTCATCCTGCCTTAGTCTCCCAAGTGCTGGGATTCCCGATATGCACCACCATGTCCAGGCCTCTTGTAAAAATTTTTATTAGTACAAATTTGCACCACATAATGATTACATTCTGTGTGGGGAGTTGGTATATGCACAGAACATAGTTTAATCCCCTTTACTCTCTTTCCTGTGATGATTTTTCTGTTTCTTTCCATCTTCTTTTTCTGTTGTTAGTGTTGAGGGTTTAACAGAGTGCATTGAGTTATAGTCTCAGCCCTTTTAAAAATTTTTATTTTGAGACAAGGTCTCACTAAGTCACTTAAGTTGCCCAAGGTGGGCTTAAATTTGGCAGCTTCCCAGATTGCTGGGTTACAGGTATGTATCACCATGCCTGGTTTAATTGTTTTCAAAATAGACAGGAAAGTGAGATAATTATATACTAGGCTGAAAGGCAGCAAAGCAGTGAGAGAGCCGTGAAAGAACATGGAATGATACAGAAAGATAAGTACTGCTGTGCATGGTGGCGCAGGCCTGTAATCCCAGCACTCAGGGTGCTCGGGCGGAGTTTCTCTCTGAGCTTTAGGCCAGATTGGGCTATATAGTGAGATCTTGTCTCAAAAAACCAAAACGGGGGGCCGGGGAGTTAGCTCAGTGGTTCCGGCGCCTGTCTTGCAAGCGCAAGGACCCGGGTTCGATCCCGGGTAACCACATACCTATACTGGGTGTGGAGACTCACGCCCAGCAGCAACCAGCACCACACACCACAGTGCCGGGCGTGGTGGCTCAGGCCTGTAATCCCAGCACTCGGGAGGCAGAGGCAGGAGGATTGCTGTGATGTGAGTTGGAGGCTGAGCTCAGGGCCAGCCTAAAACTCCAAAGTGAGACCCTGTCTCAAAAAACCTAAAAAAAAAAAAAAACCCAAAACAGGGCCAGGGATTTAGCTTAGTGGTAGCGGCATCTGCCTCACACCTGGTACAAAAAACAACAATAACAAAAACAACCAAAAGAAAATTGATATGATTAGATTTGCTTCAAAAAACATGATGGTTTGGACTGAGGAGAGAAGACAGTGCTCATAAGCACATGGTGACTTTTATTAGGCCAGGCACGGGCCAGTGACAGCTTCTGAGGAAGTGACAGTGGGGAGCAGAAGTGAAGGGTTGAAGGGAGAAGTTAGTAGGGTCCAGAGAAGGGTGGATGTTTTCATTGAAGTCAGTCAATAGGATAATTATATGTGAAAAACAGCTGTTTCTGCAGCACTTCCAGGTTTTTCTTTGTTTTTCCTGACAGATGACTCCCAGAGACTGCTTATCCTTTTCAACTTTCAGTTCTTTTTTTTTTTTTTTTTTTTTTGAGACAGGGTCTCGCTTTGTGGTTCAGGCTGGCCCTGAGCTCAGCCTCATACTCACATCACAGCAATCCTCCTGCCTCTGCCTCCCGAGTGCTGGATGACAGGCGTGAGCCACCACGCCCGGCACTGTGGTATGTGGTACTGGTTGCTGCTGGGCGTGAGCCTCCATGCCCAGTATTGTATGTGGTTACCAGGGATCGAACTCAGGCCCTTACACTTGCAAGACAGGCGCCGGAACCACTGAGCTAAATCCCCAGCCCTCAACTTTTAGTTCTTGCATAGAGCTCTTTCATAACTGTGAAATTATTTTTTTTCTGTGATTTTTTTTTTTTTTTCAGACAATTTCTTGCTTTGTAGTTCAGGCTGGTCCTGAGATCACTGTGTAGCCCAGGGCAGTCTCGAACTCACAGCAATCCTCCTGCCTTTGCCTCTCCAGTGCTGGGATTACAGGCATGAGCCAGCCTGCCTGGCATTGCGGTATGTGGTATTGATTGCTGGTGGGTGTGAGTCTCACAACACAGCACTGTGGTATGTGGTTACTGGGGATCAAACTAGGGAATTTGCGCTTGTAAGGCAGGCACCAGAACCACTGAGCTAAATCCCCTGTCACTTTTTTTTTTTTTTGAGACAGTCTTCCTGTGTAGCCCAGGCTGACCTCAAGCTCATAATAATCCTCCTGCCTCAGCCTCCTGAGTGCTGGTACAGGATTATATGCGACCAATCCTCCCATAACTGGACTTTTTTTTTTGAGGCAAGATTTTGTTTTGTAGTTCAGAGTGGCCTTGAGCTCACTATTTAGCCCAGAGTAATCCTCCTGCCTCTGAACTTGAATATAGGCCTGAGCCACCATGCCTGGCACTGTGGTATGTGGTACTGATCGCTAGTGGGCATGAGTCATCACACCCGACATTGTAGTATGTGGTTACTGGGAATTGAACTCGGGACCCTGTACTTGCAAGGCAGGCACCAGAACCACTGAGCTAAATCCCCAGCCTCCATAACTGGACTTTTTAAAGTAGTAATTATGTCTGTAGGAAACTTCTGAAAGTAAAAATAAAATAAAATGAAATACTATAAAATGAGGCATCTTTTCACCAAAATTGAGCAAATATCCCTAGAAGTGAAAGTGCAGTATATGGAGATAGATTAGATAGAGTCTGGTACTTGTTTCTTGGCCTGTTGTGTCCCCTAGGAATCTCCCCGCAGCAGAATGGAACAGTGGTTGGATGAGCCCCTAGAGAACGTTTCTCTCTAGCTTCTCTTCAGGGAGCTCTGGCTAGCATATTGACTTGTGGATAATTGATGGTAGAATATGGTTGTTGTAAATTACTTTTTAGACTACTCAGACCAGTTCCCTTATTTTTCAAGTGAAAAAGCAAGAAAGATGAAGCTCACTGTCTGGAAAGTTTTGCAAATAACATACCTTTGCTTTTCTCAACTAGAAACAAATGCTCTGGGTTGAAAAAAAAACAATAGGAAAACAGTCATCTTAATGAGAACTCTGAGCTGCCTGAGACATCAAGTGCAGTACTAGTTCTGCTCCGTGGAGCGTTGCTAGAAGCGGAGAGGCCTCTGGCCATGCCCTGCCCACACCACTGAAGCCTGTGAGAACCCTGACCTTGAAATGTCCTGCCTCCTTTGTAGGAAGCAATGCAGAGTCAGATCATTGCCAAGCCTTCGACCAACCCTGTGACAATGGCTGCCCCGTTCATCTTCACCTCCGGAGAAGTTGTCAACCTTGCCAGCCTTGTTTCTTCAGCCAACACCAAAACAACCTCAGGTAATGTTCTAGTACTGTCACATTCATTTTTGACTCAAAATTGAATACACGGCCATTTTTCCTAGAGATGAATGGAAACTGTTTGAATACTCACTTCCTTGTTAAAGTATCCTCCTCCAAGCAGGCTGGCTGTAAAACTCAGTGATAAACCAACTTGTGCAAGGCGCTGGGTTTAATCCTCAGAGCACAAAAAATAAAATTAAAAAATATTCCCCAAACAAAAGATTTATAATAGTTTTGTTTTTGTTTGTTTTTTGAGACAGGGTCTCACTATTATAATTCAGGCTGGTCTTGAATTCCATGCACCCCAGCGATACTAGAGATTGAAATAAAATCTTACAGGGGCCGGGGATTTAGCTCATGGTTCTGGCGTCTGTCTTGTAAGTGCAAGGACCCGAGTTGGATCCCCGGTAACCACATAACAATACTGGGCGTGGAGACTCAAGCCCAGCAGCAATCAGTACCACATACCACAGTGCCGGGCGTGGTGGCTCACGCCTGTCATCCCAGCACTCAGGAGGCAGAGGCAGGAGGATTGCTGTGATGTGAGTTTGAGGCTGAGCTCAGGGCCAGCCTGAACCACAAAGCGAGACCCTGTCTCAAAAAACCTTAAAAAAAAATAATAAATAAATGACAGCCAGATATGGTGCACAGGCCGGTAATCCCAGTGCTTTGTAGGCTAGGACAAGAAGATTGCCGTGAGTTTGAGGCCAGCCTGGGCAACCTAGTAAGTAACACCCTGTCTCAAAAATATCCCACAAAAAATCAAAAATTAATAAAATTAAAATGAAATATAGGAACACCTGCTTTATATAAGAAGCTATTATTGAGACTTTGAAATTTTGTATTTCAGTATGTTTTATAACAGAGCTTCCATAATAGTTATTAAAGAGCAAATAGGACTTCTTTAAAGAAGGGTGACCCAGTCATGCCCACCAGGGGGCAATAGTGACTCATTTTATAGGCATTCAATGGTTTTAAAATCATTTTGCTTTCAAGGAAATGATTTAAAAATTTAGCTTGAGTATACATAAAACTGTAGTGAGAGCATTCATAGCCTTTTGGATGTGTAAATGTTCAGATCTCACCGATTAGAACAGTGTCTTATTTTGATGGTGGTGCTGGGCCTCATATGTGACCAAGCTACACACCCAGCCTCAGAACAAGTGCTTTTGTAGTGTGAAATCCTTAGGATCCAGTAGTTTGTC
>PVIR01044822.1:0-11015 GCA_004026965.1 Petromus typicus
GTACTTCTGCCCTTTCCCCATCAGTTTCTTGTTTGTTCCCATGGGTTGACTCGGTTAGGTCTCATGGATTTGTAACTTTCCTTATTTTTCTCCAAGATATTCTTTAAAATGTTTTGGAGCACGGGTTTTGTATTTGTGAAGTTTTTCAGGTGTTCTTTGTCATGAAAGTATCTTATTTCCCCATCAATTCTGAAGGATATCAATAAATTATTCTTTTCCTGGTCTTTGGCTGCAATTTTATCTTCTATGTCTGATATTCTGCCTTCACATTAATTCAACTTGCTCCACAAACCTTTGAAGTTTTTAATCTCTTGTAAATCTACTAGAATCTGTTTAAAAGATTTCATTATTTTTGTAAACTGATATTCCATCATGTTCCTGTTCTCTTCTTTAGTGTCATTAATCATATCCTTCACTATGGACACTATCTCTGTTGTTATCTGAGAAATTATTTCTGATTTAATTTTTGCTAAATCTTTTTTGTTATCAGCTCAGGGAATCCTGGTGGTTATGTTTAGGTTGTTCCTTCTCATTGTTCCCCAGATTTCCCTTTTGTGATGCTTTGGGGATCTGGGTTGGAGACCTGTTTAAATATTTACTAATTTCTATTTTGTTGTTGTTCCTGATGTTTTTGGTTAAATTCCTATGTTGCTGTCTGAACAATGGTTATTGCATGGATCTTTCTTTCTGGAGCCAGATATTAAGCTCAGTGGTTCTGGCGTCTGCCTTGCAAGCACAAGGTCCCGAGTTTGATCCATGGTACCACATACTACAATACTGGGCCTGGAGGCTCATGATTGTAATCCTAGTACTCAGGAGGGTGAGGCAGAAGGATTTCTGTGAGTTTTAGGCTTGCCTGGGCTACATAGTGACCTGAGGGACAGAGTGAGCTGCAAAGTGAGGCACAATCTCAAAAAATAAAAAAAATTAAAAAAAATTAAAAAGAAGAAGAAGAAGGAGGAGGAGGAGGAGGAGAAAGAATCTTTCTTCCTAATATTTAGAACCTTTTATGAGATGGCTAGTTTGTGTGTTGTCTTCCTTGAGTCTGTAATAGCCCTTAAGCAGTCTCAGTCCTGGCACAGCATGAAAGGTACTTAAACAGAACAATCACCCCTTGTTGGTCAAAATAATATGATCAGTATCACCAACAGTGTCAAACACCTCCCAGGAAATGACAAACGGTGGCAGCCAATATTATGATAACTTTAATTTCGTGAACTAGATCTGTGACCACATGCTGAAATTTAGAAGTAGTCATAAATATGTTTACAATATACAAGCCCTTTAAAATAGCAATGTCATCCTTTGGGAATAAAGTCTGTAGAAAATATGGGCAGCAGCATGCAGATTGGAGTCAACTAGTCACAGGGAGACAGCTGTAGTCCACTGGGATTCAGGCTGGATTCTGGCTAAAGGGCTGAGTTGAGGTCCCTGACCTCCTGCAGCTTGAACTCTGAAAAGTTCTACTGTAGGTACAAGCCACCTTCCCCTGCAGTGTCTGGGGTCCTGTAGGGCATGTTAGCCCAACAACTCACCAATGACTGTAGTCAACCACAGGTTTTCTGCACTTTTCCAGTGAGTACTATTTAAAATTTGGCAGATAAGTCTCAGGATGCAATGTTTGGGTGGTAACCTGCTGCTGGTGTGGCTCTATGGCAGCAGGCTACTTCATCACTAGCTGGCAGGGGTCCTCTTTCTGAGATAGGCAGGCCTAGATATTTCTTAACATAGGACAGAAAGCCTCCTTGATCCACTCAATACAAAATGGTCTTATTTCCCAGGCTTTTGCATTAGAGCTACACATGATTCCTCCTAGCCTACTCCTCATGGATTTATGTTTTCTGAACACTTTAAGGGTCTTAGAGTCATATACCAAGAGACACTTTATCTTGAGGTCACCACTAGCATTGGCATATAGCAATAAGGCTAGCCTATCCCTTATAAGCTCATGGCCTGGCATTTTTTTCTCTTTTTGGGTAATGTACGTTCTGGGCATTTTCTTCCCAAAAAAAGGTAAGTTTCATCACAGTTGAAAATTTGATGAGAAAAGAGTCATTTTTCTTTGTCATCATTTCAAAGTAATGTATGTAATTTTCAGCAGTCCTTTTATCAGCAATGGCCACTTTACTGTGCCCAGTTATGCTATAAACTGCTGTTCTCACTTTAAAATTGTGAAATCAAAATGGAAACAAAGCTTATGTATATAAGCCTTATGTTATGGGGGGAGGGGGATGGGAAAAAATGAGAATCAAGATACATCATGTACAAGTACAAATTCTCAAAGATGAATGTGATCATAATGTATACCTAAAATATACCAATAAACTCAGTAAAAGGAGAAAAAATACAAAAAAATTGTGAAACCATCCCTTACTGGCAGGAAATGTTTCACCATTATCACTTGTTGATGGATTATGATTTACAAGATCTGCATTTATAGCCCTAACTTTTTCATACATTATAGACTCAGGCTACAATCTTCTGCCTTTTGTTTATCTACACAGTTTATTGTTTTAATAGCTCATCTAAGACTGTTGATCATGACATCCTAATTTGAGTAACAACTTTAGCAACATTAACTTCCTTATACAAACCTTTTCTCAGTAAGATTGTTGAAATGGTGGATTTCAACATGCTGTACAAATTACCAAGATTGCTCACACAAATGACACTCATATTTCTCTACAATCTCCTTCTTCTTCTTCTCTTTCTCTTTTTTTTTGAGATAGGGTTTTTCTTTGTAGTTCAGGCTGGCCCTGAACTCACTATGTTGCCCAGGTGAGCCTGGAACTCACAGCAATCCTCCTGCCTCTGCCTCCTGAGTGCTGGGATTACAGGCGTGAGCCACCATACCCTGCACTGTGGTGTGTGGTACTGATTTCTGGTGGGCCTGAGTCTCCATGGCCCAACATTGCTGTACATGGTTACCAGGGACTGAACTCAGGACCTTGCCCTTGCAAGGCAGGTGCCGGAACCACTGAGCTAAATCCCTGGCTCCAATCTCCTTCTTTTTGATTGTGATTGCTTTCTTTACCTACCCTTCCTTTCTCAGCTCCTTTTCTAGCTTCTTTGGGGCCATTTTGATAGCAATAATTATAGCAATTATATAAAGCACTGACTGAAATTACATCTACAAAAATGAATATCTGGGCTTAGACTGATTCTTATGTAAGTACATAAGGTTTCCTGGCATTGGGAACCTATGTACAACTATTTAGGTCAATAATCTAAGACTTTGGTCTTAAGTTAAAACTAAAATTCTGGTCATCACCCATGATGTTCATATTCAGGCCAACTGTAACTCAAGGGTCCACTGACTTCAAAGTAACATATTATGCTAAATTCATTGCAGCATGTGTTATCATCTAAAGACGGTTTTTCTCCATCAAAACTCATGTTAAGGTTAGTTCCTCATGGTGACATTATCCTGATGCAGGGTGTTTGTGAAGTTGTGGGGTTATGGAGATACTGCCTTCATGAATAGATTGTTTCTCTGCAGAACAACATTACATTAGCTCACTGGTTTAGTTCACTACAGACAGACTGAGTCTCTTGGGACTGGCTTAGTTATTGGGAGCTAGGGTTGACAACGAACTTGACAGTTCTGTTCTATCTCTCAGACATATGCTTCTTCCACAGGTGCCTGCTTCCCCTTCCCAGTTCTCCACATTACACATCAAAGCACAAGGTCTTCAGCAGAAGCTAATAAGATGCAGCTGTCTGATCTTTGACAGAGCAATGAGTCCAAGTAAACCTCCTTCCTTTATAAATTTTCTCATCTCTGATGTCTTATTATAATAAGAGAAAACAGAATAAGAAAGAGCCTTGAATCCCAGGAGGGAGCCAGTAGGATTTTCTCAAGATGTTTCTGCCTTCCATAGTCCTTGGACTAAGTAGTATGAACTCTAACAGGTGCTGCAAAGGAATGAAGCCAATTGTTCTTTTGTCTCACCTGTAAGATCATTTATGCAAATAATCAGCTTTAAGAAAAGAAAAAGTAGAAAAGGAAAGACATTACACATTGGAGATAATCATGGCTCTAGTAACAGCCACAACTTTGAAATAAATTATTCAAAAACTAAAAGACCACCTGAAAAACTGAATGTTTTTGCCTGCTTGCTTCTTTTGTCTCTCCCTTCTTCCTTTGCTCCTTATCCAGCTCCTTTATTCCTTCTTTCCTTCCTCTCTTTTTTCTTCCCCATGCGGGTCTGCCCTATCATCAGTCTTCCCATGTATCCATAAGTACTGCCAGCATGTCTGAGGAAATCTATCATAAGTACATATATATATTGTATTCATGCAGACAGAAAAACATCTGCTCTTTTGACTGTTGTGTGTGCAGGAGGCCAATGAGAAGTCTCTGTTTTGAATATTCACCATACTTTGGGAAAGGCATGAGTCTTGTCTCTTTTAAACCTCTGCAGAAGCTGGTAGAGTAGGTACCATTATGAGCGTCTCTACTTGAAGATGTTATCCAAGGTGTGATTGAAAAATATGGTAATTGCTTAAATTTCAAAAATTGTAACAGTAAAATATATTGCTATTAACCTCTTAGAAAATATTCTCCTTACTTCAAACATAGTTATCCCATAAGTCTCGCCATCTTCTAAAGCGGTTTTGAAAATTCTCCTTCGTATCTTTACTTTTGCTGTTGTGGCTGTCTTAACATTCTCAGTCCATTCAAAATGCTTACCTTTTGGGATCATGTTGACTTTAGGGAAGAACCAGAAATTGGGTAGTGCCAGATCCATCAAATAAAGTGAATGAGAACACACTGTAACATTGTTACGAGCCTGCCATTCCAGTGGACGGCACTCAATAGCAGCATTCACTGTATCTTTGATCACCTCGCCTAATGACAGTTAAGGAAAAGGACTTCCAGAAATGGATCATAAAGTCACAAAAGTAATGGAGTAAGTACGTTCCAAATGAGCAGAAGTTTGTTTGTTTGTTTTTTTTTTTTTTTGAGACAGGGTCTCACTTTGTGGTTCAGGCTGGCCCTGAGCTCAGCCTCAAACTCACTTCACAGCAATCCTCCTGCTTCTGCCTCCCGAGTGCTGGGATTACAGGCGTGAGCCACCATACCCGGCACTGTGGTATGTGGTATTGATTGCTGCTGGGGTGAGTCTCCATGCCCAGTATTGTTACGTGGTTGCTGGGGATTGAACCTGGGCCCTTGTGCTTGCAAGACAGGCGCCGGAACCACTGGGTAAATCCCCAGCCCATGAGCAGAAGTATTTTGAGGAAGATTAATGACAATACATCTTTTATTGTAATATATATATTTAAAAATGTAGTCATTCACTCCATGTAGCTAGGATGGGGTAGAGTTTGGATATTAGACCCGACATTTTGGATTTTTTTTCTACACAAATTCTAACTTTGGTGTTAAACATTAACCCTCATTTATCAAACACATGTGAAAGTTCTGCCTTATACACATGCTTAGAGCAGAAATCTGAAAAACTTGGAGAGTTAGTTTGAAAAGGCTGAAGGAAATCTAAAAGTGATTTTCAGGTTTGGAAACTGGTCCTTTGGTGGAAAACAGAAACTCAAGCACAGACACTTGGTTGTAGACTCCTGTAGTAAGTCTCTAGTCCCTCCTGCCCAGTGTGTGATGCAAGTCTTAGAAAAACTACACTAAAAAATAGAACTAAGAAAGAGAAAATGGGATGCTAGGATGACCAATCCAGTATCACCGACAAAGACACTGTCCAGTCCCAAGCACTGATTTTTATTGGCAATCAATTGAGGTAAAGATATGTTGCATGTAGTTTTCATGGAAATTAATGTAAACAAGGCTCATAAAGGACAAGGGAAAGCATTCTCAAATTGGGAACAGAATAGGCAAGATATATGGTTTTAATTAGAACATTGTCTTTCTAGTCAGAAGGTTTGTTGTGGGAATGGAATTTGGGTGTGAGTTCTTCTGACCTCAGCATGTAGGCTTCAGCTGGACTCACTTCTCAGAATAATCTAATTGTGGGGTTAGCTCTTTACAGGCTGCTTTGGCTGTACTCAATATTATTGTCCTCTGCACTCTTGAGGTAAAGATAATACAGTGGCTACGCAAAGACAACTAACAGAAAGGAAAGCAGTTTTGAGGAGATCCTGGAAGGTAAGATCTGGATGTCATCTTTGAACTGTCCTCATTTATAGGCCTAATTTTACTGATGAGGGAACTGAGGCTGAGAGAGGGCTGAAGAGGTTAGCAAGGGGAGTTAGTGGAAAACTGTGGACTCACTTCTGGGGCTCCCAGTTGTGAGCTCTGTCTGCTCAGTCATGTTGTTTGACTTTGCTCTGGGACATCTTTTTCTTTTTTGCACTTCATTTCTAGGACAAGAATTGGTGGCCGCAGACCTGGAATTTGAGGACTGTTTCTCAGAGCTAATTTGAGAAACTGAGGTTAAAACTGTAGTGCTACTTACAATCACCATCTTACTGGATTTGCATTCATATGGAATTATCAACTTACCTAGCTGAAAAGCTCAAGCAGATTTAGACCATTGTCTGTCATAAATTGCCCGTTTGATCTTGGTACCTAATATTTAAATACAGTCTGCAGTCCAAATGGAGGCATATATGTCTACCTCAGGTAGACATACCTTGCATCTGTCATAGAACCTAAGCACATTTAGACATAATTATCAACATTTTCCTTGTAATGTGTTTGATTAATACACATACACACAGCTGAGTGAACTGCTTATTACCAGTTCTCATATGAACGCTTCAGAGAGGTACCTTTATTCCCTCTGTCCAATGTTGTAAGGTTTCCAGAGAAAGTGCGATACAGTTCTACAAATGAAGCCTGAAAAGATCAGTCCACTAGGGCTGTTCTTGACCCTATCTGATTTTTGGTGCACATGTGTTGCTTTCCTAACTCCCATAATATTTTAGGAAAAAACCTCCTATCTTGAATAAATAGAAGACTGGGCTTGGGGGTGCAAGGAAAGCAAGGGCCACTTCCTCCTAAACTTGCATTTACACCTCAGTTCTCTTCGGTCTCTGGATGGTTGGCCAGTGCTAATTGGCATAGCTGGCTTGACATTTAAATGAGCTGGGTAGCAGGTGGAACAATTGAGGGGACAAGACCTCTGGGAAGGGCACAGATGCTCCTGCTAGAGGGGGAGAAGTATCAGGTGGAGTCTTATCTTCCAGGAGCTGGTAACCAGCAAGAGAAAAGCTTCTCTCCTCCATTCCCTGCCAGCCTCTGGTGCTCACGCACCCAGCCAGGTTCCTTCAGCGGCCTTCACAACCCAGAGTACCATAAACTGTTGGCCAAGCCTATTTCAAATAACATTGAATTATGGAAACCCAAATTTCCACCAGTTACTAAGGGGATTTTTTTTTCTTTTCCTACAGAGGAGTTGATTTCGAGGACAAATAATCATGACAAATCATTCTAAAAACAAAGTTCCAAAATGGTAGTTACGCTGTGTTTATGTGCACCCCACCAGATAGATGATGAGGGATGGAGTAGCCGTGGACTAGTAATGGACCAGGTTACTAGCTTTAACAAGTTAAAGCACATTCAGAGTTTATCTCTACTGCCATGATTCTCATTGATTCATTCCCAGGCAAACTTCTTAAACTGGTGAAGAGAGTAGGAGGTACACTTTGGGATTCTTCCATGACACAGGTATCACTATGAAGACAAAAACACACAGCTCTCACTCTTGGATATTAAGGGTATATTTTGTGTTTGGTGTTAGGTAGCAGTAAAGATGGAGGTAGAAAAAGAGAATAAGATGAATTGGAAGACAGAGCCTTGAGTCATTTCAGTTACTAACTGGCTGTATGATCTTGGGCAAGTCATTAACGTCAATCAGAAAATAATGGAAACTGGATCACCCTTCCTACTCAAAATGTGACCCACAGACCAGCACAACCTGTACCAACTGGATGGTTCTTGATAAAAATGTAGTTTTGACAAATATATACTGAATCAAAATATGCATTTGATTTGCAGATGAATTCAACTAAAGCTAAAGTTAGATGTACTGGACTAATTCACTAGGTCTTAGCCCTGGTTGCACATTAGAATAACCCAGGATTTTTTTTTTTTTTTTGAGACTGGGTCTCACTTTTATAGTTCAGGCTGGCCCTGAGCTCAACTGTGAACTCAGCAATCCTCCTGCCTTTGCCTCCTGAGTGGTGAGATTACAGGCGTGAGCCACCATGCCTGTAAATATGTGGTTCTGATTGCTGGTGGGTGTGAGTCACCACACCCAGCATTGTTGTATGTGGTTACTGGGGATGGAACCTGGGCTCTTGAACTTGCAAGGCAGGTGCTCTGGCTCCTAAACTAGGAAATTTTTGATGAACACTAATGCCTGGTTCTAGCTCATACAGTTAAGCTTGACTCTCCTCAATCAATTCTAATGCCTTTTATTTAATAAACATTTATATACTGTTCACTTATGTGCCACAGTTATAGGTACTTTACAAATATCAATTAACCTTTTAATGTGTGCTTTTCAAATACTAGTTAATTTAATAGAAGAACATACTGCCCATACTTTACATATAAGTAAACTAAGGGACATATTTCCTGCCTAAGGTCAAACAGGCCTCATATGGCCTTCTGGTTATAGTGAACTTCACTCCCACACCATGGGGTGAATGAACTCTAAGCCCTAATCCAACTCTAGTATTCAGCGTTTACAAGCTTCCAACAATGTAAATGAAAGTCTAAATTTAGGAGAAAATCAGGAACTGGAAGAGCAGGAGTGCTGCTACATTTCCAATATTTTGATATGGTGTCTCTTGGATGCTGGCAGCATGAGATGACTCTTGAATCTCTCTTGAATCTTCTCAGCTTTATTATTAGCCATGACTTTTTGAGTTCTGAATGTATATAGGCAGCTATTTACTTGATATTTGTGTCTGGAACTCTTATGGACACCTCAGACTCAGCATAACTAAGACTGACCTTATCACCTTCCTTGAAAACTCTTTCTCCTCCTGTATTCTGAATCGCTGTGAAAGATGTCACCACCTACTCAGTCACTCAAACTTGAAATCTGGGACTTGATACTTTTCCTTGCCACTCATTTCTCATTAGTTTGAGTTTTCAGGTGTCTCCCAAATCTCTGTGTTAAACCTTATTCCTGAGATACAAATCCAAAACTCCATCTAACTGCTCAACATTTCCACCCAGCTGACCAATAGGCAGCCTAGACTCAACAAGCTAAGCATACCTTGCTGCTTGTCCCCTCTTCAAGCTGACTGGATCCATGGCATGTGGGAGAAGAGGGATAAGATCTGGATTGCTGGCACAGACCTTTGGGCTTCGAGTTGCCATGAACCACATGAGACATTAAAAATCTATCTTCTCTTTGGGCAGATAATAAAGAGTTGCATTGAGAAATCTGTTCAAATAGTTGACAAAACAGATGGAGGCCTTACTTTTTCATTGTTCTCCTGCACTACGTTGGGAGGGCCTTGGTCTTAGGTACTCTCTGGGTAGCCTTCCGACTCTTCATTGTTCTTAAGTAGAGATTGATTGAGAGGATCAGAAAGTGTCTTCTCTTTCTAGGCTCAGGGCAAATGGAGGTACATAGACACCAAGAGCCTGGGAAAAGTTACATAAATTAGCACTGAAGTCCTTATTTTAACTTCTTTTCTTAGTTTTTTTTTTTTTTTGTATTATGATCACATATTTCAAGTTCTTAAACTCAGTATAGTTATTGGAGCCAATTATAATAGCAATTTTCCCCAAGATACTGACTTTGTTTTGCAAATGGCACATTCATAATTACATTATTTTTATGCATAACCATAAAATACCAAAAGTCATCTAATATATCACTGACAAGAGGTAAGATTTTAGAGACTTTAAAATAAGTTGGCAAAAAAGTTAGATAACTCTTTTTGTTATTATTTGTTTAGATTCAAAGTAGCTGCTGCCCGTAAGTAAAAACCACATCTGATTGGCTGGTCAGCATTTGAGACTCAAGGGAGGGAATTAGAACAATATTTTAAAATCATTTTTCTGCATTATCCTTTGATCATGGAATATGAGTGTGGTTTTCTGGGTTGGACACTTGGGCTTCTACTTTCCCCCACAGAGGCCTCTTTTTTTGGTTTCTGAATCTCATATTTAATAATGTTTCAGAGTATTACCTCTGAACATTGAAGTCGTGCCATTTGGGGACCCTGCCTGAATCCTAGACCTTTTATCTTCCTCAACTTATTCTTTTTTAAAATTGATCTTATTGGTACTTTTTATATACACATTATGATCACAATTGACATTGAGAATTTGTACCAGTACATGACATGACTTAATTATCACATTTTTTCCATTCCTGTCTTCCCACCCCCAATGGACATAAGCTTTGTTTCCTTTTATTTTTTACCATTAAATTTATTCTTTCCTTACCCTATCCCTCCTTTTCCCTTTGAATATTTTTTGACCATTTCACAATACTTATCATACATTTTAGAACTCATTTACATCTTCAGTTCCTCATACCAGAAAAAAAGACTTGGTATTTACACACCTGTGTCCTATTTATTTCACTTATGAGTATGTCCTCAAGGTATATCTATTTGAGTATAAAGCACTCAAGTGTATCATTATTTATGGCAGAATAATATTCCACTTTATATATTAAAAGAAAACCTCACATCTTTTTATCCAGTCTCCTGTTGATGGGTATTTGGGCTGTTTTCAAGATTTAGCTATCACAAACTGAGCTGCTACAAACACGAGTGCACATATGTTGCTGTGATATGAACCTTTTAATTCTTTTGTGCATATACCTAGCAGGGAAGTAGAAGGGTTAAATGGGACCTCTAATCCTAGGTTTTTTTTTTTTTTTTTTTTTTTTTTTTTTAGGTTTTTGGAGACAAGGTCTCGCTTTGTGGTTCAGGCTGGCCCTGAGCTCAGCCTCCAACTCACATCACAATCCTCCTGCCTCTGCCTCCCGAGTGCTGGGATTACAGGCGTGAGCCACCACGCCCGGCACTGTGGTATGTGGTACTGGTTGCTGCTGGGTGTGGGTCTC
>PVIR01044823.1:0-11027 GCA_004026965.1 Petromus typicus
CGAGTGTGCTTAGCTTCTCGGGGTGGGTTGGAGTGGGGGTTCTCTCTGCTGTCCTGGGATGCATCCATCCTGATGTGACTTGGAGAAAATAAAATGGCTGCTGTGAGTCCTAATTATTATACTTTTAATATGGCCATACCTTCTTGGAGTGTGTAATAGGAGTTAGGTAAGTAATAGTTACCAATTACCTAGTGTGTGGTAGGTGATTGATAAAAGTAAGCTCTCTTCTCTCTACCTCTTACCTTCCTTCTCCCATTAAAATGATATGGTGTGGCTCACATATTCACAATAGACTCTTGTTGTACCTACATCTATCTGCCTTCTAGTGCACTGTCTAAAGCATAAAGGCTGGAAAGCTAAAAAACTACATTTCCCAGACTCCCATGCAGTTGAGACTCAAGAGGGGATTTTGATGCATTGTGGGAGATCTGGGCAGATGCCAACAGAGACCATTTGGCCGCCCTAGCTCTTTGTGCTGGCTTTGCAGTACAGGGACTGAGTTTTCTTTGGAGGAGAAGCAGACATCCTGAACAGCTGTCACTAGCTTCATGGAAGTCAGGAGTTGGGGGTTATCCATTTTGCTGGGGGTCTGGTGGCAGAAACAGCCTTGGGTCTAGAGCAAGCAGCTTCTCAGTCAGAGGCAGGTTGCAACTCCTTTGGTGGGCCAGGTCTCCTTTGGGCAGCCTTGCCAAAAACTCAACCTAAAGTCTTTTCTAAATCCCTCCTTATAATTCTGTAAGACACTTAATACCCTGTTATAAATCCACTCTTACTGCATCTAGCCAGAGTGGATTTTTTCTTGTCAACTAACCAACCCAAGTGGCACGGAGACTTTTACTGTTGGATTCCAGTTAGACAAATCACTATGTGTATTTTGGAAGGTTGTGCTGATAAGTGCTTGGAGAGAGGGCAGCCCTGCCATGATCCACCCTATTCCCACCCTACGCCTAGGTGTCAGCCCTTCTGAGTTGCTCCTGAAAAAAAAGGAAAAGAGAAAAAAATGTAGAGAAATTAGAAAGACTCAGAGAATGGCAGAAAGTCAAGTGTGGTACTGGACTGTCATTTCCCAGGATCTCCACTTCCCACCCCATAATTTCCACAAAGCCTGGGTAAATTTTTGGTGTGATCAACTTTGTTTTTAATCACTGGATCCAACAAATTTTTTTTGTTGTTTTTTTGTTTGTTTGTTTGTTTTTGTTTTTTGAGACAGGGTCTTGTTTTGTGGTTCAGGCTGGCCCTGAGCTCAGCCTCCAACTCACATCACAGCAATCCTCCTGCCTGTGCCTCCCGAGTGCTGGGATTACAGGCATGAGCCACCGCGCCCGGCACTGTGGTATGTGGTACTGGTTGCTGCTGGGCATGAGTCTCCACACCCAGTATTGTATATGGTTAACCGGGGATCGAGCCGGGGTCCTTGCACTTGCAAGACAGGCACCAGAACCACTGAGCCAAATCCCCGGCACCAAGAATGACTAAATTTTTATGTTGGGGAAAATATGAAGTAGGGACAGACATGATGTGAGAGGAAACCAGAGTTCAGACAGCTGGAAGGACTGAGAGACCACGTATCCTCCCAAGGAACCAGCAGAAGCGCTGGGTGGCTGTTTAATTTCTCGGCCCCTGAGAGTCACAAAGTCAAAGGCTATCTAACTCAGGTAACAAAGATCAGAGACCTGCAGTGGACCCCTGATATACACAGGAAGGGTTTAGGACTGATGCCTTTGGGCTGTGCTTGGTTACTCTTACCTTACAACTCGATCACTGTCTCCTTGCACTCTGAAAATATTTAGGATTCCCCCAAGCGTCTAGTGCTGGACATTTTCCCATCTCTTTCAATTCATGTCAGTGTTGTTTGCTTTCTCTGTAAACCTATCAATTCCCAGAAGGCAGAGTCCTGCCTCTAATACATCCTTCAGTCTCTGAATTTTTTCCAAATAAGTGTCATTTTGTGCATATTTCTGGGGGTGTACCTGAAACCTTAATCATATTCTCAAAGGAGTCCAGACAGTAGAAAATGTCTAGAAGCTACAGGAGGGGGATCTTTTCAGGGAAGGAAATATCTGGACACTATGTATTTACTTACGTGCCAAAAAAAGCAAGCATCTTTCACAAGTCAAATCTATCTTATCCTCATGCTAGTCTTCTACTGAGCTTGTGTCTGGTAGAGAAATAAAAGTCACGAACTGTGCCGCACACAGACTCGGACGCTGGGTTTACGGTTCTGTTCATCAGGGCCTCAGCCAGGCAGGATGTGTTTAGAGCTTCTTCCCCAGGACACGCTGCCCTGCACCCAGGACGTTTACGAGCCAGCCTGACACTAAGCGAGAACCGCTGTGGGTGGGATCCAGCTAAAGGCTGCTGCGTGCTTTCCAGCCTGTCTTCTCCTAATCTGTAAATATTTATCAGGAAACTGTGGGGATGGCGGTTCTGAAGAGTGTCCAGGAAGGAGTGTGTGCAGGGGAGAGAGAGCCCCCTGGACGCTGGCATGTGACACTGATGCCTTAAAGATGGAAGGCTAGAACAATAAAACCCTCATTCTTAGTCTGTGTCTCCTCTTCTTCTTCTAACCTGTACTTCTTGGCCCAGAAATTACAAATACCGAAAAGCAAAGCTGGGTCCTTGACAATTGTTCTCAAATCCTTTTATTTACCTCTTCATGGAACCAACGACAGGGCCATTTGGTTGGCTGACCGGGTTACAGGTGAGTGTGTGGCTGGGCTCAGTGAGGAGCCGGGGAGAGCTGAGGGAGGCCTGGAGTTTTGTGTGTGGCCATTTTGTGGCTTTGTGGTCATTTGTAACTGTTTAGCTCTCAGCTGCAGCTCAGCCTCCAGAATCCAGCGCCCCAGAAACCAGGCCATCTGTGCGTATTCACAGAGAGCCGCCCCCATCCGCTGAAGGTTTTGGGGTGGCCAGGAGGAGCAGATATGGGGGAAATTTGTCCATGGGCCCTGAGGCCCCCGTCCATCTCCAGGCAAAGTTCTCAAAGGCCTGAGCAATTTCTAGTCCCAGGAAGCCATCTGTCAATTTGCACAGCCGCCACCACAGAACCATGCCACCTCTCCACTATGCAGTGGCATTGTCTGGACACCACACACTGGTGTCGGGACCCAGGGAGCTTTCTGCCTTGGTGCAGAAAAAGCAAGCACCCAGCTGAATGCAGAGTCAGCGGGAGGGAAGGGAACTGGGGGACCTCTGCTCTCTGCATCTGGCTTTAGGGCCTGTTGCTGGTGGGACCTAATCCTCTCCAGAGTGAGGCCCATCAAGAAGAGTCTGGGAGATGTAGTTTTCTCTTATCAGTATCTGTAGGCCAGAAAGGCACATTAAGGAGATTGAAATAGATTGTGCAGTATAATATTCTACAGTTAGTCCATATTACAATGTCTGTCTGACGTGGACAAAGACCAGAGCTACCCGGTAACCCTGCCAGGCCTTTCTTCCTCCAGAGGGAAACTCTTGTCTGATGTGGGAGGATGATCAGGGCTCTTGCTTCCTCTTCTCTGCTTCCGCAGTGAGCTCTACTCTCTCCCGCTGACTCACCCTTGTGGCTGTGATGGGTTGAAGTGTGGTGGGCGGCAGGGAAAGAAGTGAGAGTGAGCAGGGCAGAATGGAGCTGGGGACCTGGGCGCTGGCTGCAGTCTGGTGAGGGCTGAGGAAGGTGCAGAAGGACCAGCAGCTCAGGGGCCCACCCTGCCCGCCTCAGGGAGGAGTGTGGCTCTGGGGAAACCCAGAGCAGCTGGTACAGCTCTGGCTCCGCAGAAGGAGACCCACTGGGGAGTAGGAAGGGTCTGAAAAGGCCCAGCATCCCGTGGAGAGAAGCTGGTCACCCCCTCTCGATGAACACAGAGCACTGAGCCCCCACTCATGCCTCCCCTCACCTTAAGGCAGTCAGAGTGACAAGCAGCTGGATTCCACAAACCAGCATCGGGTTAAGCTTTACTTCTTCAAGAAGGTGGGAATTTTTAGCATTCCTTGGTCTGCCTTCTCCAGCTGGAATCCCACATATTTTTTTAAAATATTGGACAATTAATATATTGCCCTTGTTAAAGCAATTGAAATAACAGTTACACAGAGTAGATGTGTAAAGCAAATGTTCTCCTTCACGGCCCCTCCTCTTCCCCACAGGTAACAACTACGGCTGGCTGTTGGCCCCGAAGCCCACCAGACTTCGTACATCTACTGGGGTGCTGCTGTGTCTACTGCCTTGCAGCATGGTTGAGGGTTTTAAAAAATTTAATGATAAACCATGGACATCCTTTTTCAAGCAGTGGGTACAGATGTAACACATTCTTTTTCCTGCCGGCTGTCTGATAGTCACAGAATGTGTGAAAGGAAAAAAAAAATGCACCAGCTGCTACTGCTACCTTCTGTGGATTGGGGAGGGAGGACGTCGAATGTGGAGCTCGTTATTCCGCTGAGCATCTGGGGACTCAGCCAGGGAGAGTATTGCAGAAGGGGTCTTGGAGACCAGCACTGGAGGAGCAGGGAGAGGCTGAAAGGTCTTCCCGCAGAGGAGCAGGAAGCTGAGGGGCCCCAAGGCCAGCCCACGTGGAGAGAGAACGGGGCAAGTGAGAGGCTGCTACCAACACGGGACATGAGTGCTCTGCGAAGTGACCTCCTACCGGGCCCTCCTGTCCGTCCGCAGCAAGTTTACTCCGCTCACGAATGAACGCAGTCCTCATCTTTTGAAGCGCGCCCGTAGAATAACCTCACAAAGGCGCAGTGACTGGGTTGGAAGGTTGAGATAGCTCTATGACTCTGAAGACGTTTGCTCCTTGGGCTGTTGAGTTGTTGCAAAGGACTTTAAGAATTACGCCTGTCCTTCCGATGTCTTCCTGTGGGGGGCGTTGGAGAGAAACAGCAGTTTAGGGTGTGCAAGTGCAGAATCTGAGAGTAGAGGTATCTTCCTGAGGTCTGACAGGTCAACACACACGTGTGGATACTTGTTATGTGCCAGACTCCATGCTTCGTTCAGGTGCTGAAGAGGCTGGTACCTTGGCCCAGCACCACAGTACCCGCGGGGCATGTGGGAAGTAAGAAAGCCACAGGGCTAAGGTTACAAATGTGCAGCATATATACCCCACTCTCCATAGCCACACTTTTGGCATATGTCTCTGACTGATCAAGGGGCACTGGCAAGAGACATTTCCTCAGGATCTAGGCTCTAGGCAGCCATTACCAATGAAATCAGATTTGGACACTGGATGAAATCTATGTCTAATCTGTTTGCCTTCCCTGCAAACAACTTAAAATGGGATCTGGAAATTTTACTTCTTCTAGAATTTTTTTCCTAAAATGCATTAAAATATATAACTGACACTTAAAATGCTTACTCATGTGCCAGAAAAGGTAGGTGTGCATATTTGAGAACATCGAGGTGTGTTGGGAAAATGGGTAAACACAGCCCAGCCAGGAAGCAAGTCCCTGCCACCAGCTTCCTGAAGCCTGTCACAGTCCCGTCTGCCGAGTCTTGCAGCCCACATCTGGGATCCCAGACACTTGGGGAGGGGAATGGTAGCAACTGATAGTGGGCAAAACCCTGCGGAAAGTGGCTGGGGCACTTCTGCTGGGGCCATTGGTGTGTAATCTGGTAGGAGGCCAGGGCATGGCATGGGGAGGCAAATGAAGAGGTATATTTCACCCAGGAAATGTTAGAAAGCCTCTCGTGATCACTGAGTTTGAAACAAGGAACCAAATAGAAACCTGTGGGCCTGCAGTGAGGTTTGCCACTTTGCATGAGACTTCCTCCCTTTGTTGCCTTTGTGTAATGGAAGTGTTTTTTTACTGACAGTTACACGAAAGCTCCTTCTCCTCTGTGTCTTGTCTGTGTCTTGTTCCTGCCAAACTCAGACCCCAGGGAATCAGGCCTGAGTCCGTTTCTGGGCTGCCACTTGAGGCAGCATCTTTGCTGAGAACGTCCTCTCCCCTCTCTGCCTTTTGGCCAGCCGTGGGCCAGCCTTGGGACTCTGTCCTTGGATTGTCCCTGGTCTCTGTGGGTCCCAGAGCCTGCATGTGTGCCCCCCCATCATGTACCACCAGGCACCATTCGCCATATTGCTCATCTATTTCCTGGTTACTTTGAACCCTCACAGCTTCTCTTGGTGTCCAGTGCCAGCCACTCTTCAGAACAGTAGTGACCCTACTCGTCAGCTCAGAGGATCCTGGCCCTCTTTCTTGGCTCTTCCTACCACTTTGGACTCCGTTGCCATCCTTCATGGACCTGTGTGGCCATCTAGAAGATGTCACTGCTGTCTGTCCTGAGTGGCACTAGCAGTGAGCCCTGTACTGTCAACCATGCATTGAATGTGTCCACATGGAAAATGCAGTCACTGGGCATAGCTCCTTTGTGCCCAGGACCCACAGCTGCGTCACTCATAAGGACATCTCTTCTGTGCACATGACAATAGATAGTGTAAAGAAAAGAACGAGAACTCCACAGACCAATAGTGGAGTTCAAATAATGGCACAAGAATTTACTACTTTGAGCAAGATTCTTAGCCTTGCAGAGCTTTAGAGTTCTCAATGGATAATTCCAATAAATAGAAGTACCTAACTCATTGAATTGTTGTGAGGGTAACTGAAATAAAGAATTGTGATTTATTGTAAAGATTTTTTAGTGTATTAATACTTCATTGAGGTTGCTGTACCAGACTGACACACTCTAGGTGGCCTCCAACAATGAGTGTCTATTATTTCTTGGTGCTAGAGGCTAAAGGTTGGAAATCCAAATGTCCCAGGGTTGGGTGCTTCTGTGAGGGAAGGACCTGCTCCAGATATGCTCTTTGGTTTAGAGGTGGTAATCTTCCCTGTGCCTCTTCCCTAGGTTTTCTCCATCTGTTTGCATCGCCATGTCTGAATCTCCTTAAATAGAACCCATACTGGGTTTTAGGGCCCATGCTAATGATCTCATCTAAACTAATTACATCTGTATCAAGCCTATTTCCAAATAAAGTCACATTCTGAGATACTGGGGTTAGTACTTTTACAAATGAATTCTAGGGTGACACAAGGCAACCCACAATAGTAAGTCACCATCATTTGTCAGAACTTTTGATAAATCCCTGGCTACTGATGAGCTTTTAGTGGAACGGAGTGGTTTCCATTCAGCATCATCAGTGAGATGCACTGTGTTGCTGGGCCAGCTGGCATGGTCAGCTGCAACCGGCAGCGACTTCCCCCTTGACTCCATCTTTGAAGATGTGCTGATTTTGTGGAGGACACAGGGCCAAGCTTTCTCTCCTATGAGCCACTGAGGAATATCCTTTCTGATATCTAGTTAGCTCAGATTCAGGGAATATTTACTATCTACATCATATTAACAATTACAGCTGAATAGTAATATACCATCCTGATTTCTAAGAATTATATTCAAGTAAGGATAAAATATAGACCTGGGGAAAATTCACTGAACAATGCGGAGAGTGACAAGTGAAATGAAAGCAAATACTAAGAGACAGAGAGAAAAGAGTGGTTACTTCCAACTGAGATATCCAAAAGATTTCATGGAAGAGGGGGTATTTTCTTGACAGAGGAATAGAAGTTCAGTAAGTACAGAGAGAAAAGAGCAGACAGAACAGACTGAACAATGACGGGAAGGCTGAACATGTGGCGCAATGTGGACGAGCAGCTGTGTCAGTGTGAGTGGGGCCTGGAGTGACAGCAGGATTTGTGTGGGGACAGAGTTGGAGATGAGATTAGAAAGCTGTGTCTGGCTTGCTTGAGATCTTGGGTGTCTCTCTGAGGGGTTTAGGTGTTTTTCTGTAAGCAACGAGGTTTGCATCGAAGCAGTTTAAATTATGTCGATAATGTGATCAGAGTGGTTCCCTTAGAAGATTGATCAGGTGACTTTCTTTTTTTTTGAGACAGAGTCTTCATATGCAGTTCAGGCTGGCCTTGAACTCACGATATAGCCCAGACTGGCCTCAAACTTATGGCAATCCTCCTACTTCAGCCTCTCTAGTGCTGGGTTTATAGGCATGTACCACCATACCTGAGAATCAGTTGGATTTTTGTGCAACAAATGGGTTAGTGTGATGGAAGCTGGAGATAAGGAAACCCAACAAAGTTGCTGAATGGTCTGACAGAGAGGAGCTGGGCAGTGGGGTTCACAGGTGGGTGAATGAGTAGGGCCCTGGGGACCAGGATGGGGCACTCCTAGCTGAACAAATCCTAGAAGGTATGACCCAGTGGTAGGCCACATAAAGAATTCTGCTTGGCATAAGCAATGACCAAGTGGTAAGTGACATTGCTTACACTCCTCAATAGCGTGGGTCTCGAGAAATGGTGGAGGATCTCCAGGGGTGAGCAGGACAACAAGGGGCCCAAGTCAGCAACAGCTAGGGCTCAATCCTGGTAACCTGGAGAGGGGAGTTCTCTTGTGGGCCCTGCCTCGTGGCACTGTTCTCCCAGGGTTTTCTCCCTTCTGCTCAGACTCAGGCCTTTTGGTCAGACCAGCGAGTGTCTTGGCCAGCTTATACTCAGGAGTCCCGATTCTTGGACTCTCTTCTCCAGCCTGATCTCTGAGGCCAAAACTGATTCTCCAAAGTATCCCGTGTTTTCCAGTCTTACTTAGCCTTGGTGTTAGAAAATAGAGGAACATCCCAGCTCTGGAGGCCCTCTGTCATCTCTGAAGAGGTCCGTTGGGTGTTTCTAAAAGTTTTGCTTCTTTTCCTTACACAGTAGGAACTGGGAATGGTGCACAGGCTGCGGCAACCTCAGCCGACCCCATGTTACATCCCAGGTGCAGAGTCCTGCATGTGGTGGGCATCAGACCAGGCCCCGGGTGAGAGCGCAAAGACCAACCCCTCCCTCCAGAGCAGGGCAGCCAGGCCCTCAGTCTGCAGTGTTTCCCAGCTCCTCCAGTGCTGGTTCTGGGGCCCTGCTCCTCTTAGCGTCTCAAGCTACTCCATCTTAGGGATATTCCACTCTTCAACTGCTGGACAGAGGATTGGGGTTTGCTTTTTTCCCTTCTTTTATTTTCTCTGTTGAAGAACTGCACTTGGCAGAGGTTTTGATCAAACCCTTCCACTCAAACAGGGTGACAGGGTGACAGGGTGCCAGGGTGCCTCTGTAACCCATTGGCTAGCCAGGACCTCTATAATATTCCAGCTCTGGAAAAGATTATTTTCAACTGCAAGTGCCACAGTCCCTGGAGGCACAAGGGCTCCCTCTCTCTGTCCACTGTGAGGTCTCAAGGCGCTTCCCCTGTGCTCTTACACTCGTGTAAACCATTTTTGACTCAAATACCCCATATCTCGTGTGCAATACCTTTTCTTCCCTGGAGGCCAAGAGAAATCCACTCGAGTGAGCACTGTGGACTTAGTAGAGGGTGAGAGATCGCTCCAGCACCATCAAGCCGCTTTCCTGGCTTCCTCTCCTTTTCCTATCTGGTCTTTCTCGGGACCAACCCAGAGTCACCTTCCTCCTTCACCTCCTTCCAGGTCCAGAGCAGTCCCCCATCGGACACCTGTTTTCCAGATGACACCCAGATCTCTGAGTCCCTCCTAAATAATTCTAAAAGGATTTTCCCCCAGCAAAGCCATCTTCTCTCTAGAAGAAATTCAACTGCTAGCTTTTCCAATAATAAAAACTTCTTTCTCTGATTCCCTAGTTATCATACAAGGCTGGAGGTTTTTAAGAAGTTCTGTATAGCAATTACAGTACTTTAGGGGTACAAATTAATAAGAACCTAATTCAAAGTGGTCTAAATGAAGATGGTTGTTCTCTCACAAAATTAGAAGTCTGAGGACAAGTTGGCTCCAAACTCCAGGGCCCTGGCTCTATCTCTTTATTCTGCTTCAGCATCAGTCTCAAACTAGTAACAATATGGTCACCTCAAGCCCAGATAGATGCTACAATGTGCAGAGCAACAAGGGACAGTCCCTCCCCATATTCCTTCCTTTGTAAGGAGGAGATATTTCCCAGAAGCCTCTCAGCAAACATTCCTGTCTCATTGGCCAGGTTTGGTCACATGGTTAAAGCTGGGGCCAAGAAGAAAATAAGACCTGTGACTAGCATAAATTAAGCAGAAACTCTCCCTTGCTAATGAGGGTGTAAGTACCCACTGCAGCAAGGGACAGGGCAGAGGGATGGGCACCCAACATACCTGGGGTCCTCTGCCACCCAGCCACATCCATGGCTAGAGGGCTGGCTGCTTAGTTCCTCCCTCACTCCAGTATTAGCCCAGATCCCAGGAGAGAGGGCACCTGCCAGACCTGAGCTCTCCCTACAGCTCTCCTACCACTTCTGCACCAAGGGCAAGCCATCTCCTTCCTGGAATGTTATTTTTAGGTTGAGAAGAATTACTGTTCTTATCTTTGTTTCCCTGTTTAGAAAATACTAGCAATCTTTTGCAATGGCATGGGATACTTTTAAAGGAAAATGATAGGCTTTTGAAGGTTTCCAAAACTTTCATTTCACTTGAACTCATTAGAATCTTTATTTAAAATTTTTCTTTCCCTTGCACTAGTTAGGACAGTGATTCTCATATTTCAGCAGGACATTTTAAGAAAGCTTGTCAGGACAGAATTCCAGGTCCTCCTCCCTGCAGTCGGAAGTAGAGTCTGGGCCTGTGTATCTAAAGTATGCATCAAAGGTGACCACATGTTGAGACACACTCGGTACTTCATGAGAAGACATCCAGACCTAACCCTGCCTTGACAGATTAATTCTGGGGAGTGATGAGCATTCCAGTCTCGTTTCAGTTTTGTTCAGAGATTTGCTGAATGCAAAACTAAATGTGATACGAATTTTAGATCATCAGGAGACTTTCTTTCAAGGCCAGTTACAACTCAGAAGAGCGGTCTCTCGCCCAGCAGTCTTCTTTTTTTTGTTTTTTTTGTTTTTTTTTTTTAGGTTTTTGGAGACAGGGTCTCGCTTTGTGGTTCAGGCTGGCCCTGAGCTCAGCCTCAAACTCACATCACAATCCTCCTGCCTCTGCCTCCCGAGTGCTGGGATTACAGGCGTGAGCCACCACGCCCGGCACTGTGGTATGTGGTACTGGTTGCTGCTGGGTGTGGGTCTCCACACCC